>JARFJB010002171.1:30000-40000 GCA_036346205.1 Vesta saturnalis | reverse complement strand
GCACACACGCACAGCACACCACGCACACGCACACACACACGCACACACCACACACCACACACCACACCACACACGCACACACCACACACACACACACGTACACACGCACACACACACGCACACGCACACACGCACACCACACACACACACCGCACACGCAACACGCACACACGCACACAGCACACACCACACGCACACACCCACACCACACTCACACACACACACACACACACACTACACACTCACACACACACATCACACACACTCACACACTCACACACTCACACACTCACACACACTCACACTCACACTCACACTCACCACTCACACTCACACTCACACACTCACACACTCACACACTCACACTCACACTCACACACTCACCACTCACACTCACACACTCACACCACACTCACACTCACACACCCACACACTCACACACTCACACACTCACACTCACACACTCCACACACCACACACACACTCACACACTCCACACTCCACACCTCACACACCACACACTCACACACTCACACTCACACCTCACACCACTCACACACTCACCCACACCTCCACACACTCACACACACACTCACACACTCACACTCCACACTGCACACCACACACTCACACACACACCCACACTCACACACACACACACACACACCTCACACTCACACCTCCCTCACACACTCACAAACTGACACACTCACACACTCACCACACACCTCACACACTCACACACTCACACCTCACACACTCACACACTCACACACACCACACACTCACACCACCTCACACACTCACACACACACACACACAGTCACACTCTCGCACACCCACACACACTCACACTCACACACTCACACACTCACACACTCACACACTCACACACTCACACTCACACACTCACACACTCACACTCACACACTCACACACTCACACACTCACACACTCACACACTCACACACTCACACACTCACACTCACACACTCACACACTCCACACACTCACACACTCACACACTCACACACTCACACCACACTCACACTCACACACTCACACACTCACACACTCACACCTCACACACTCACACACTCACACACTCACACACCCACCTCACACCTCACACTCACACACTCACACCACACACACACTCACATCACACACTCACACACTCACACACTCACACACTCACACACCACACACTCACACCTCACACACTCACACACTCACATCACACCTCACACACCACACTCACACCTCACACACTCACTCACACACTCACACACTCACACACTCACACTCACTCACACACTCACACTCACTCACACACTCACACACTCACACACTCACACACACACACACACTCACACTCCACCACTCACACTCCACTCCACACCACTCACACACTCATCACACTCACACACTACCACTCACACCTCACACTCACACTCACACACTCACACCTCACACACTCACACTCACACTACACACTCACCTCCACACTCACACACTCCACTCACACTCACACACTACACCCACACACTCACACACTCACACACTCACACACTCTCACACTCACACACTCACACACACCACCACACTCACACACTACACTCACTCACACACACACACCACTCACCACTCACTACACACACTCACACACACACCACTCACACACTCACACTCACACTCACACACTCACACTCACCACACCACACTCCACACTCACACACTCACACTCACACACTCACACTCACACTCACCACCCACACACTCACACACTCACACTCACTCACACCCACTCACACTCACACACTCACACTCCACACTCACACCTCCACACTCACACTCACACACTCACACTCACTCACACACTCCACCACACTCACACACTCACACACTCACACACTCACACACTCACACACTCACACCTCACACACCTCACACACTCACACACACACACTCACACACTCACACACCACTCCACACCCTCACACCCACACTCACACCTCACACCTCACACCACACACTCACACACTCACACACCTCACACACTCACACACTCACACACTCACACACTCACACACTCACACCACACTCACACTCACACACACTCACACACCACACACTCACACACTCACACACTCACACACTCACACACTCACACCTCACACACACTCACACACTCACACACTCACCACACTCACACACTCACAAACTCACAAACACACACGCATACTCGCACACTCGCGCACGCGCACGCTCGCACACGCGCACACGCGCACACGCACACACGCACACACGCGCACACGCGCTCACTCGCACACGCGCACACGCGCACGCGCCCACACGTACACACGCACACGCACACGCACACACGCACACACGCACACACGCACACACGCACACGCACACACGAACACTAGCACACACGCACACACGCACACGCACACACGCACACACGCACACACACAGACAAGCAGACACGCAGACATGCATACACGCAGACTCGCGGACACGCGGACACGCGGACATACGGGCACGCGGACACGCGGACACGCGTACACGCGTACACGCGGGCACACGTACACACGTACACGCACACGCACACTCACGCGCACACGCACACGCACACGCACTCACACGCACACGCACACGCACACGCACACGCACACTCACACTCACGCGCACACGCACACGCGCACGCACACGCACACGCACTCTTACACGCACACGCACACGCACACGCACACAACACACACACACACACACACACACACACACACACACACACACACACACACACACACACACACACAGCAGGCGACAATACGAATGGAGGGATGGAACTCTAACCGTAATTTTATAACTTAAAGTTTGTGTCTAAATATGAAATATCATTTCTAAAGTAGCTTGTATATGTACAGTAAAAACAAAATAAAAGAGGCAATATTCGTGTTCTAACTAATAAAAACTAGCCGTCGCACTCGCGCGAGTGGCTAAAGCCTTTTTTTAGAAAAAAATTGTTTTTCGTCTTCCCTACGCGATAAAATCTATTAAATAAAACTTTCCGATGACTTTTACAGCATCTTAGTTCTCAAATCTCTGACCTCGGCGGACGGGATTGACACTAGTCCAAGCAGAATATTTTTGTGAAAAATAGTACCCCAGACTACATTAAATAGATTAAATATCTCACGTATAGAAAAACAAAAAGAAAATTTATCAGCAATATTACTACGGTTATTTCATCTGGGTAACACTGTACATGGTAATTGGAAGAATTTACTATATAACGTTTAGAAAAATCTGTGATTTGAGGATTAACCAAAATGAAAACGTTTACATTTCGAAAACTATTATGAATCATAATCGATATTTATTTCTGTGTATATCAACTTAATTTGGTATTTTTGTTAAATTTAGCTAAGTACTAGAGCGAAATATATTCGAGAAAACACCATTTTTCACCAGTCTTCGTGCAATACCAATCTTTATCAATTAATAATTAAAACACTAATTAATGAATTGTCTTCATTTTTAGTTATATACCAAGGTACGCCTTTGTTTAGAGGTTGATGCTGATTTCATCACTTTCTATTATTTAAAAACCGTGTAACAAAGGAGAAATGCCTCGCTTGTTAACTCCCTTATTCTAAGCGTTATACGCAATATCTTTACAGGATGCTATACATTAAAACCAATAAATACGGAAAGATCGACTTGTTATTAATTTACATAATTGTTAACCAAGGGATAGAATTAAATATTTCGTTGGACAAGGATAACGTCTAACTGCACGCATAGGTAACAAGGGAAGAGAATTCAACGCGCGATCTTGTGTCGCCTCTACTGATAAATCGCAATTTATGTAGTGCGGCAAAATGGTTTCATGTATTAATGCATGCATTTTTAAGCAGTAACGTAATATTAAAATTGCAATAAAAGACGAAATGTCTAGATATCGAAAACTATTTTTTTCAAATTACATATTAAATACATTTATATACAATCATCGCTATCTTCTTTGCCATCGTCCTCAATTTCCTGAAAATCGTTATCATCATTATCGTCGCCTAAATTTATAACTAACGGTTCTATGTAGACGTCTACTAAATTTTCCTTTTCTATGTACATAACTTCGATTTTCTTGGCATGATCGACACAATTACTCCAAACGATATTTCACACAGTTTGTAATGTTAACTTGCAAAGTTCCAAAAGGTCCTTTATTTTGAACGTTGCGTTTTCCTGTGAAGTTCTATTCTTGACATGAAATTAATGTAATTGGATTACATTCACAGTGGGCTACTGGAAGCCATAACATTTTTAACACTGTCCCCTCGTAATTCTTTGACCGTTTTATCAAGCACATATTGCTTTTTATAATTGTATATACGAGATAATTCCAAAAGCGAAGCCCTCGTCATTTCATTAAATGAATTGTATTGCTCTGGTAACGGAACTTTTCGTTTGATCAACCATTCAATCATATTGGTTTTCCCCAGGCGCTTGTTGGATTTCTAAAATCTGGATCTATCATTGTGTGGTACGATGCTTGATATAGCACAATCACCGATTTATCGGGGATGCCTGCCAACACACATCGTAACCATTCTTCATAATGCTGTTTATTCATTTCAACATGGTCATCAGCCGAACCTTTTCAACGAAGCAGTTGGTACAACCTGGTAAAAACCATTTTCTTTGCCAATATAGTCACTCTTAGTCCAGATCTAGAAGGTCGCTTTATTCCCCCTCTGAATCCGTTTATTTCTTGAATTGTCCCGTTTCTCTGTACATTTTAATCGAATATAAATATTCCGCTCGTTTAGCTGCAACTGTAGTAGCTTCCATCAAGATTGGCCTGTTCTCACATACTAGTAGAAAATCCGGACACTCGTCTTGTCAATCTTTGATGCAGCTCAACTATGATCGGAAACCTTTTTTCTATATAAAGATTTAATATTTGTCTTCGTATAACGCCCTTTAGAAAATCTTCGATATCGACTTTTGGTCTACCACTTCTTGGCCTCGCCTCTGACATTGTACCAGTACTACTTGCCCCTTCTTCAATTGATCCCCTTACAATACTTCTTTCACTAACCCCCAAGCATTCCGCAGTACGCTTTGTAACTTGATTCAGAATAATTGCGTTTACGCCATTGTTTCCGCTTTTACCTTTAGAACAATCTGTTTAAACTCAACGGGCTTAGGCATTTTCTTTTGGTAGAAGCTGCTACGGTATACGTATATACTAGTATATATATATATATATATATATATATATATATATATATATATATATATATATATATACATATATATATATATATATATATATATATATATATATATATATATATAGAGTTAAAGTTATTGGGCATTAGACCTACCCAAGTTAATTAAATGTATTTATTATTCAATATTTCGCTAATGAATTATTAGCTTCATCAGGAAAATAAAAGTTGTTAATTAAAATTCGGCTTATGGAAAGACAATTCAAGAGCAATTACACCAATTACTTATAAACATTCTAGAACTAATTGACGTAAGTTGTGTTATATATATATATATATATATATATATATATATATATATATATATATATATATATATATATATATATATATATATGCTATTGATCTTTAAGTTTTCGCGGCTGCTGTATGTACGGCTGGTTTCTCGGTTGTTAATCCGCGTAGCCCTTCTGGTCTCCAAAACAAAATCTCGTTTGCCATCCTCAGGTTGGTAACTGTCTACTTCTGCTTCGAGTTACTCAAAGCAAAGCAGCGCAAGCAGGAGTGAAAAAAGTACATAAGCAGCAGCACACAATAGGAAGTTAGATCAGTTCGAGTAACTCGAAGCAGGAGCAGACAGTTACCAACCTGAGGATGGCAAGATTTTGCCGAAACGTCGTTTTGCAACAAAAGGTCTTTGAAACCAGAAGAGCTACGCGGATCAACACCGAGAAATCAGCAGTACATATATATATATATATATATATATATATATATATATATATATATATATATATATATATATATATATATATATATATATATATATATATATATATATATTACAGTAATACCGCTCTGGGTTGAATCTTTATATTTCCCCACTTAACATAATATATTGACTTAAACTGAAGGTACAAACACGTGTACAAATTTTTAATTCACGTGCTACATGTGCCGCCTCTCCTAGATTAAAAACGGTTGCGGTTTGCCATCCTTATTCAATAACAGCACATTTTTCAAAACCGCATAATCGTGTATTCATGTGTATATTTTAAGAAAATATTTTTACATTTATATTATTTGGGCAATTCCTTAATGTTGTGACAAATAAAATTTACTTACGTCGTGAGAATTGGTCACGTTTGCCTGTTTAGGCTATTTACAAGCAAATGAAATCAATTTGTTACAATTTCTTTTTAGTAGTAGGTTCAGAATAGAACTATTTAATTCTCGAATTTTATTGATTTGCATTGGAAAATAAAATATTAATTAAGGTTTAAAGTCGAGCGTGTTGAAAGATGATACTATTTATAGTACGTTTTTGTAAATAAAATAAAAACTACGCCAATATAATATATTTATATATATATATATATATATATATATATATAGGCAAATCGGCCCCACCAATTTTGTAAGATAAGCCTTCAAAGTGAAGTGACGAAACTGTTTATTTTGATACTAGAGGGAAGTAAATAATGCACGCAATAAAATTATATTTCGGTAAACGTTAAATTTATTCATCTTTTTAGTGCAAATATAAGGTGAAACAGCGAAATATACTAGAGCCGTACGGACAGAAAGTTTAATGTGGAATAGGGGTTTTAGAAGTATAATAAAATTAATCGATATCGATCACTGAAAATAATCAATTTTTTTATTAGTCGATAATCAAATAATCGATTAATCAAATGATCAGTTAATCAAAGGGTCGATTAATCAAACAAATGTCTAATCAAATAATCAATTATTTTCAAAACCTTGTCAAAACCGTATTAATCGGTTATAATCGCGCAGTCCTACCTGCAACTATCTAAGAGGTTTAAGAGTGAAAAATAAGAAACGCAATTCAAACACACTAGAACTGTCTGAAAGTATAATAACAAATTTAACAACATTGTACTGAAGTTTATAAATCTCTTAAAATAAGTTTACTTAATATATGAAAAAATTTCAAAATTTAATGAAGACATTGCTGTTCAGAGCAATTACGTGAATACCTCGAGATTAATAAGCTTTCATCCGAAATACAATCCGGATTTGCAATTAATACGCAAACAATTCTTTTAGATTAATTGTGGCAATATAGAAATTTTTTGATTCTAATTAAGCAATCCTAGCGTTAATATATATATATATATATATATATATATATATATATATATATATATATATATATATATATAAAATATAAACAATATCAATAGTGATCTGGCTACCAGTCTAACAAGATTTAAAAACATGATTCACACTGCGTTAGAGATGTCAATGATTGATTTGCGTCTTTTTCTACATTCCAGTAAAATATGACACCTCGTTATCTACCACAAAGTTTATCCTGTAAGCTTAATTGTTCATACTTGTTAGGCATGTAATTCCAAAGTACCATACACATGTAGGGAGAGTACGCTGCTGTTTCTACATTATATAACGTGTACTCTGTTACGCTATACTTTAGGTAAATTTCAAAATTCTAAATTAAATATATGGAATGATTATTTTTAGAGGGGAATGTTGTGGCAGTTTGAACTTACAGCATATTTCAATCGCTTTGCAATATTTCGATTATAACAATAATTAAAATAAGTTAGCCAATTTTAATGCAATTAGTATAAGGAAAAAATAAAACATTTTAATTAGTGGTAGAATGGTTAAAGTTAACTAGTAAATTAAAAATGGAACCGATTTTATCGCATATGGTTAAGGGACTTACCAAAATGGCATCCTGTATATAAAGCGGAAGTGTATATTTAATCATCTCTGTTTCTTCGTCTATTTCTTATATGAAAAAAATAGGGGTTAAAAACTCAAATCGACTCAATATGATAACAAGAAAAAAGGCCACTTTAGTAACATCTAGCAAGAGATCTCCCCACAAGTAATAAACAAGATTCGCATCATCATGGAGCCATTCTGAAAAATGTTACGAGGATATCTGTTTTACTGTGTCTTCGTTGACGATAGATGGATATCAACTGGAATGTGCCATATTTTTATTTTATTTGCCAAATTTTATACACGACAAAATTTGTGTACTTGTTTATCTTTTTATTTTTCGACGTTTTTTGGGTCGTGAATGCTTCTTAAATTTACAACTACAAGAAGGTACATAATAAAACGTTACAATTCCGCATGATTTTATTTACTTTATGGTTCATAACCAAATCAATATCGAGTTGAAAGTGGCTTTAATCAAGACGCGTACACAATTTTTGTACGATTACAAAGGCAGGAAATGATAAACATGCTTCGAATATTTCCGGATTAAACGCATGTTAGCATGAAAAGTACATTTTTTTCTTAAAATGCACGTAAACTTCGTTTTTATTTTTCAATTGAAATATTACATAACCTCCTATTACGTTATTGTAGGTCTAAATCACACATTTCAATCGAATATACTACATGAAAAACAACGGAGTGGTTTTTACAATGTGAAAATATGCACTTAATTCATTCAATATAAGAACTTTTTATGAAAAATAATCTTAATTACGTTTAATACCTAAACTTATATAAATCTGATCTGGAGTATCAAAGGGACACTCAGAGAATAGTAAACAAAAACTCACAAACAAAATTCAAAGGTCTAAGTTGCTGCAACAACACATCTGATTTACGCTTAAGGCAAGATTACTATGCATGAGAAGGTACAAAATCAGGATACTGCCGTTAGATTTCAAACGAGACAAGATTTTATGATATAAGACAAGGTAGGTTTTGGTTACGAGACCACTAATCCAGTCCTGTATTTTTTAAAAACACGTAAGAATTTTATGTAACAAACAATTCTTACTTAAAGGCCTTAATTAGGCGGAAAATGACTTATTACTTAAAGTAGTCGACATATATGTGTTTAGTTTTTATTATTTCTATAAAATTTGTGAGTTTGACAGTTTTTTTATTCATCGTTTCCTCCCACTGTGTGTCTTCAACCATGGATCTAGATTTTATTACTGCGTAATGCTTTATCATTTCTCATTTTCTTTATAACATACCTATGGTAACATAAGTTTGTAAGTTAACTTTATTTAATTTTATCTTGTAAAGGTTACTATGAGTAATGTCGTTTTCAATATTTTATTTAGCGCACTCTTTAAATATTGCTAAAAATTGTAATAATCGGAAAAGATTACTGAAACGTTAATAAATTAGTAAGAGCCAATAAGGGTTCACGTCTAATCTCCGCTTTTAAAAATTACTTATCTTAGTAAACAGCTTTACGTAAAAGTGCTAGTTGAGTAAGAAACTTTTTTATTTGATACAGTTTCGAAATGTGGATTGTTATCCGATGTGTTTTGTTAACTGAAAGACTGCTTTATAAATGTACCTTTTTATTTAAATGCAGTTTGGCCAGTAATAACGCCTTGCACTTTAGCGTACAGTTGCATGTTTAATAGTGCTTTTTCACCATGGTTTAGACTCTTGATGAAAAGTTGAAATCGTATTAAATTAGGGATCCCAAAATTGTTGTTATTTAAGGACTATAACCATATTTAATGGCATCATCCTGATAATCACGTTGGGAATAGTTATATTGAGAAGTTGGTTACTAAATTTGAAGCAACTTGATCTGCAGGTAACGAAAGAGAAGTGAGCCAAAGGTACTGGTTGAAGCAACTAAACTTGAGGTCCTAGGGCATTTTGCGATGAACTCTGGTATGTTAACTTGTAAAGCAGTAGCTGCCAGAGACGTGATTGCTGAATGACTTCCAAGAGAACTGAAACGTAATAAAAAAAATCCGTTATAA
>JARFJB010002171.1:0-25000 GCA_036346205.1 Vesta saturnalis | reverse complement strand
TTTACATGTAAAAATAAAACATTCACATCTGCGCTCTGTATATAAAATACTGAGCATAATATCTGCACTACTATCATACATCTCTTCGTTTAAATATTTGATTAGGCAATTTCATGGTTTGGGTATCTCGTTAATGTTCTGTTTACTTGATTTCTCTTTTGGGTCACCTTTACTGGGCAATTCCATAGCAAATTCATCTTAACATCTATTGGATTCATTATCCTTAACTTTAAAATGATGGCTTATTTTGTCTAAGCTCTAGATGATTATACAAAGAATCAAAATTGTTTCTAAGATTATTTAAGCTTAAAATTTTACTGTGATAAAAAAGAAATAAAAGTGCTCCATTGTAACCAATTCACGGGATTTCCACTTAAATCGAACAACAATTACGTATTCATTATCCACGTAGCTGGAGATAATTTATCACAATTATGGAACGCAATACTGAATTCAAGAATGGTGATGTTTGACCCTTAATAATCCTGTGTATAATTTGGTTACAATTGATACTACTGGGAAGGTAAGGGATATAAGGAGAGCAAACAGACAAGGAATTCTATCTTAACTATGCCTGTTCTGATAGATAATATCGTCGCTTAACGTTCCTTCACCGATGCAGCATTCTTCTCTTATGAGTGTTATTAATATTACTATATTAATCTACGTCTATTTTCTGTGACATTTCTATTGTTCGTGAATATAATAGATAAGTACTTTTTATATTCTGGAATTTCTGTTAGTATTTACTTTTGATATTATTTCTGTGATCTCTTTGCGTAAACGGAAAGGCTGGGTTACCGAGTTCGTTAACTTGTTCATTCGCTTTTGTACCAATTCTTATTGCATTTCTGCTAATTCACAGGATTTCTATCAAATTGTGCAAATTGGTGCTTGTTTTACTTACAGAATTCTACTTATTTTCTAGAAACTTTGCGCCAATGTAGATCGTGCCCAAACACACTTTGAACACTTTGATACCCTCTCCACTTTTCGAGACATAGCCTCATCTTCCTTATTTTACGCATCAGAGCTTTTTAATAATCGTTTTTGGTACGCCTGGATGAAACACAAATCGACTTTTCCGAACTAAAATTCGAAATCGAGTTTTTCAGTTTCCAAAACGTTGACAGGTGTATTCCGTTTTCATTTACCGCACGTGCACGATCGAATTCGAATTGAATATTGCGTAAAACTCGAAAATCGAACGGATTCGAGCGAATTTCGAACACTTTAAATGGTTTTTAAATAGGAAATATTGACGTGCCAATAAAATAGGAAGAGGTGAGGGGGTGTTTCTGGTGTCTTTCGATTTCTTTGAAACGAACCGAGAATAAAATTTTGTGAAAAACTGATCGTTACTTCGGGCATCTTTCAAGGATTATAGTCTGTAAAAATGTTGCAAAACATTTATTGTGCCAAATTTTTGAGCGAGATGTTAAAATCGATGGATTTTGTTCCGAGGATTAACAAAGTCGATTGTGTTTCCCCGTCAGGCCTACACTCTTCAAGTTGTGGTGACGTTTAGATTTCTTCAAACTGTTTTCGTTTTGGTCGTTTTCTGTCCACCTGAAAGCTCGCTTCATGTTCTATTCATGGATTTTCCCAATACTTCTTTTATTACGTTACACATACCGCGTGTTATTTTCATAAATTATAGCATTTCAGACCTAGTAAATTACCTGATATATTGTTTCTAAATTTTTTTTTTGCCCACTAGAGTTTTAATCGGAGTTTTAATTATTTGTAGTTTTGCAAGTCTCTTAAAATAGCCCATATTTTTCAGTATCACTAATTCACCATTAATAATTTTTCTCTTGTATCTCTTATACCCTTCTTCGTTGCCTAATTTCACAAAATCACTTGTGCATTCCTGGTCACCTCTTTCATTTCGCTTAAATTACTCGGGAATGTTTTTGAGTAACCAAACAATTACTCGTTCCTACTTAAAATACACGATATTTTAATCTCCGCAATTGTTTTGATTTTCTGCGTGACAGTGACTACGTTAGTTTTTAAGGTGCATTGTAATTTATTAATACCAAATTGTGCTGCCGCTACACGGATTAAAGTACTACAATTTACTTAAATGTCAATGAGCCTGTTAGAAATTGTTTCTTTAAAATTAAATTTCTTACATCTCGTTATGGCGTACCAAAGTGCTCAACGTCCAATACATCACGATATAATACATACATAAATTTGTTTCTAGCAATAAAAATTTGAAAAACTTACAACTCAAACAGTGAGCCGTTGTATGATTAATTACTTTAACTACATAGAGCTACTATAGAAAGTTTCATTATAAAAAATTATACGCCCACAAGGGCTATTGATTCAGAATTGGTTTAGCGTAAATTTCCTTCTTATCGCAGCTATATCCCAACGTTAAGAATTCTAATATGTAAACCCGCACTTAAAATTCTGCAAATTATTGCATAGTTTTTTTAGCTGTTCAAAATTAAGGGCATTTTGAGAAAATTCTATTTTAAAACAATAGGACGTATAAGATTCAAAGGGAACACTTCCAATTAAGTAACTTATTTAATTTTAAGATAACCCAACCATATTTTACAAGTCATTTAAATAGCTGTACGTTCTGTTCTTAAATTTTGATTAGTTTTCTAAATAGTATTTTACAAGGGACATTTCTTTTCTCATTAATTTTAGTGCGTCAATTATTATTATATTGTACTAATATCTCAAAAAGTAAAAATACAAATATGAATATTGTATGAAAATTACCAACGAGGGAAATATAAACGCGTTTATTATTCTGCCGCTGTGAATAATTTTAAAAGTAATTGTATTTACTTCAGCTTGTGACATCAGAAGCGAGTTCATTGATATCTCAAATGCCCTAATTACAAGTTTTGATTAGAGTTTAGCAGAGCCGGACTTTCTACTAATAAAATGGATCAACACAGTGATGAAACATAATTGAATTAACAATGTTATAAATTGATATGTACTAGTGCAAAATTTCCGGTTTAGTTCGTCTCATTGATCTTCATTCGATGTTTGCAAAAATTAGCTGAAACTTAAAAAATACAGGGAATTAACCAAATCCGGGCGGTTCCTCTGCTTTAATTTTTGTGTATGATGTCATGTGTTAATGTAATACTTTCTTTTATTTGTTTTTAAAAATCAAAATAATACGACGCGAGTGTTTTTAAGTGCGTGATAAATAAAACATTTTTTTTTGGGAAGGTTAATAAATTAATACATAATTTTTGGGTAGTGTTTAACACATGATATAAATTATATATTTACATTGTTTTTCTTCTTGTATATTTTAATGATTCATGCTGTTATTAATTACTTAATTATTCATAACAAGAGCACAATTATTTATATGAGAGAGACGTTTAACTACTACATCTTTAACGTTTCTCTCGTTTAAATAAATAACAGTAATTGAGTAGTTGGTTATGTTACACTCTAATTTGTCCAACAAAACTTTACGGACTTTTTCTTCGATTCATTTTGATAGGGACCTTAAAACGAGGTTTTGATTTTATTTGAGAGTTCCAATGACGTGCATATAAAATTAATTATACTAGAAGCTATCGTAAGTCTTAGTATTTCATTCTTTAATTGAGTTTTGATACAGGGCATATAATGCTAGTACTGCAATCCGTACGCATTTAGGTAAGATGATGAACAACAATGATATTCAAACATGCTTTATTGTTGTACAAATATGTCCGCTTAGAGGTCAGCAAAAATCTACAAATCATGAAAAGGGAAACAAAAAATTTTAATCCTAAAAAAATAAATAAAAATGCAAAAATCTACAAATCATGAAAAAGGAAACAAAAAATTTTAATCCTAAAAAAAAATAAATAAAAATGCAAAAAAGAACATCCATAAGGCGTTTTCTAACCAAAAACAGATTTACGCTAATTCTTGTAAATCCCACATACCAACTTATTACTGCGTACACAACGAACGCAATTTGGATTACTGAAAATTTTTTAAAGTTTGTTGAAGTGAGCTTAAGTGTTTTCTCGATTGAGTTTATGTCGTACTCTCGAATTGTTGACAAAATTGAAATTCTCGTGGTAACAGTGAAATATGCGATGTGTTTGTAGTTGCTACTCAAATTAGGTATTTGCTATTCTGGTTTTGTTGCTATTAATCATTCTGGAGCACAGCCGGTCAGAAATGAAATGCAAGGTTGTCTCTTTTAATCATTTTTTTTGTAATAAATGGTCGAACAACTATTCGTTATATAAATGTACATCAAACCACCAACTACAAATACTTCCATAAATCGTTACAAGAAGATCAGTTGTGTCCAATTTTCTGAAGAAGGAAATTATCGCAACTACTTAAAGCGACGACTCAAACTATGATACTGAGTACTGACAGCACTTTTTAAATTATGTTGGACCCTTTCGATTTGCTCACTGAAGCTATGGCTTTCTTAGCACCACAATCATCTTGAATGTTTGTTTCGTCATAGTTAAAGATCAAGTTGTCCGTTAAAGCATATTCAGTGTTGTAAAAAAATCGTTTGGTTCAACGCTGCACGTGATCGTTTGATTATTCCAACTGATAGTATTCTATAAAGCTCTAATAATCTAATGTTTAATTGTTTAGTTTCCCCATCTTGCCTTTCAGTTTATTCTGAAGGGTTTCACGTGAAAGTTGGACGTTTGGTGTCTAACATTACTCCATGAATAGCAATAACTTCTTCAAGCTTTGTCTGAGAATAGTAGCGGTAAGTAGCTATTCTGCAAAAAAAAATCGCGAAATACTGAAAGAAAAAATAAGAAAAAGTGTAATATTGAAGAGTTTTCAAAGAAGACCTCGAGTCCCAGTTTTACGGTAATTACTTCCAAATACGCATCTTAGCTGTTAACTTAGCTTAACTATTTCAAATTCATAATTTAACTATATATTCTTCAAAAATTGTTTTCTCTTCTTTAGAAAACCCCCAATTCACTTCAAATCAATGATGATGAACTAGCATCACGTGTACTCCTATTTAAAGAATACCTTTAGAAACAGTAGCTTACAGTGCTTAACTACTGTTTATGCAGTATACCACACATATCTGATAATAATTTTTTAGTACTCTAGCCAGAACTGAAAAAGTCCTACTACTACATGTCACTTGCAGGCCATATCAAATAGGTTATCTGGTATCTGGGATCTGTTCCGGTAGCTGCGTATTGGACTTTTGTTAAGTATACGCATTTTTGCCTTTTCACTGTTTAGACCAAAGTTACTAAAATTCAGAAAATACGTTAAGTATTTCGTATTTGCAATACCTCTTAATCAGTAATGAATAAATTTAAAATGGCGTATATCAAATAGAGTAGTTGAATTACCATATAAATCTTTAAATTCTTTTCATAAACACTTTTTACAATTTTACTCGCCTAAACGTTATGTTATTCTACAACACAACTGAAAATTGTATAGAAAAAGCTACGAAGAAACAGTAAACAATAATTCAATTAATTGATTCTTAATATTTTTTAAATTATTTATCTAAAAACAAAACAAACACACTCTAGATAATTATTCTTTTCAATAGAAGTGACGTTAAAAATAAATCTTTCTTTTACGACCCGTGAATTTGCCAAATATACCCAGTATTTAATTAATTTTGAAATCTTGGCCTTTGATCTGTACGTTAATGAAATAAAATATTGATCTCAAATTAAATTTCATGTTGAAAAAAAGTGAATTACAATTTTTTTACGTAACAGGGCGTCCTTTTGGCATCGTCAAATTAGAAGAACAATAAACATTGGAAAGACAAAAACAATGACAATTTCAAATTGAAACAAAACACATCAAATTAGTCTAGGTGGAAAAGAAATAGAACAAGTGGAGTATTTTAAATACTTAGGTTCAATAATTGAAGAAAATGGGAAACTGGGCAAACAATTAGACGATAGAATAGGAAAAACGGGAAGAATATTCAATCTGATGATGACAACTTTTCTAAGAAAAATAGAAGTGCCAAACAACAAAAAAAGTGCTCATACCATCAATCACATATAACAGTGAGACGTGGACACTTTTCTGTGGAAAATAGGAAACAAAACCAAGAAGGACAGAATGAAAAATGAAACATTTAGACAAAACGGGAAAATAGAATCAATCAACGAAAAAATCATAGGGTTTAGGCATGTGTGTAGAATATCGGACGATAGACTAACAAAAAGAGTGTTCGTAACGCGAGAGCCGGAGAAAAATAAAAAAGGAAGGCCAAGAACAAAATGGATTGATAACATAAGAAAAGAACTAGAGAGAAAAGGAATGACATGGGAGGGAATACAAAATCTAACACAAGGTAGGAAGCAAACTGTATTTAAATATTAAAGTACTTTCTGATTGCAGTACTTTTCCCGTAAAACGAAATGGTTCATATATCATGTTACGGTAAACTTTGATTGTACTTAAACTTTTTTATTTTTCCAAACATCTTAAGAAATACCAAGTACTTTTATTTGGAATTATTCACTCTCTTACTTTCAATGTAAAAAAAGAAGTTTTAACTCAAACTCTCTTTCTTATTTCGTAAATGACGCAAACTGCATTTACAATATTTCGGTTAACCTAATTGTTTAAACCTGTCACAACTCTTCTAAAAATTGAAGAACGTTGTGTTTCAAAACAAACTTCGACTATTACGCTACTTTTTGGCGCAATAAAAAACTTACCGTTTAGTTTTTAATTAATATTCATTGGATATTAGCTCTATAAATTTGATTCAAATGTCACAGATGTTAGTGAAATGATGTGACAGATGGCGCTACAGGCGACGGCAAATGTCTAATAAAATTCTGTTCATACAACATTTAAATCACCTTTTACACTTGTTTAAAGCGAAAATAAAAAGGGGTGTTCTATTGAATATTAATACTCGCTTATGACTAACATCGTTTGTGATGAACATGCGAAAATTTAGAAATTTTATTTATTTAAGTAATGACATCCCATGAACGTCAGCCACACGATGCTGATTTTGGTCCAGGTCAAATTACTTTTTGTACAGTTGCCATGAAGACACCGAAGGATCCAGAAATCAGCCACTTTGGTAACGTCTTATAAACAACTTTAAAATGTACGTAAAATTCAAAGAAAAATATACAAACTTAGTTTGTGGAAATTAGAAACTATTTCATTTCATTTTGAGTGTGAATATCCATCAAGTAAAAGCCAGCACAATTCAATACGATAATTTACCGAAATATGCAGTAACCGCTAGGAATGTACAAAGTCTTTTAAATTTTAATTTCAGAATAAATACTTTAAGCGTCAAAATTATTCATTATATGTTCAATGTCCATGATAACGACATTAAACAACACGTCAAAAATAACAGCAGCATCACATTATGCATGTTTCGAAAAAAATATACTTAAAAAAATTTTTCGTGTACATATACTGTTTTATTACACGACCTAAATGTTATGTTACTTATACGATATGGTACGAAATATCCTAATTATGCCGTAATTATGGCTTAAGTGCACCGTTTTTGGCCACTTAAACATTATTCCTCTGTCTACTCTACAAACAATTGGTGTTACCTATTAATAAAAATTAATAAAAAATCAAAGTAAGAACAATAACAATATGGATCTATTGGCTTTATGTGAAAATCTCCAATTTTAAGTGTGTACCGATGTTGGTGCTATTTTTTTCGCGAAAGCATAACATACGATAACAACGGTCTAAGGTTATAAAACCATTTAAAGTGGTAAATTCACTTACGACTGTACGCACATATTTGTAAATGGCTTTTTTTCGACAAATATTATTAAATTTTGCGTTTGTTGGATATTTAATGGAAGGATGTAATGAGTGTTAGGTCTATCATGAATAGAAATTGCTGTTGCTAATGATACATTCTCATCACTTATGCTTGAAGCCTTTAATCTATACAATTATTTACCTCCCTCTGGTCATAGTATAGCATATTTGAAATCATTTTTAATAATTATGAGACACAATCAACAATTTTATCGTTTTTAGTTACGTTTGAACTAGAAAATGCATCCAATTTGCATTTCATACCTTTATTAATTTAATATACATTGCTGGCGGTAATCCCGTTTTGTTCTCGTTGGAAATTCATTGTCAAAATTAAATATCCAGTTTTTCAACTGGTATTACGCCGGATGTAGCGCTTCAAGCGTAATTTTAACGTCATCCATTAATAATTATAGTATTGGAATAAATCTGTAAGACATAGAATTAAAAAGTTTCTTGAGATTTGTTTCGGTTGAGTTTCATAGAAATAATGATGTGTGTGAGTGTTACACCTCTGCGATCTAATGAGTAACTCTGGAAGTTGAAACATTCTTTCCACATATAATTAAGTTTTGACTAGTGTAATGAACACTAAGCTCTGGATACTTGTATACATCTAGCAATATATAGCATTTTCACTTTCCTTTACGCTGATTTTCCGTGCCATGGCACCCTTGATGTAAGAACTGAAAGCGATAGTTGTTTTCCTTTGTCTATTGATTTTATATGTGCATTCACTTTCTTTTGAATTATTCTTGTAATATTGTATGCATGGTTCGTTACTTTGGAAATATCTATATCGATGTAAACATATATCGTCGCTTCATATCAGATATTTCTTAATTTTCCTCAAAATACATTTAATAGAAGTATTCCAATTTACCGGCTTAATCAGTCATAAAATATATCAATACGTAATACAATTACGTATTATTTTCATCGGTAGGTACATCCTGGTATAAAGTAAAAATCCAATTTACAGTTTATGTTTAACCTTATTGGAGATATTTTGTCCATTTGTTTATGGATGCACATTCTTTTTTATAGTTAGTATAATCTGTATAAACTGACTTATTTTCGTTCAGTTTAATTTTCCATCTTTTAACCCAGTTTTGTAGTGTATTAATCGTTGTTCTTAGTATATTGCTTCTTTCAATATCATCGTAATAGCATTTTATCTAACTGGGGCAGATCACATGTATAGATGAGATTGGAGACCGAACCTCCTAAAATTAGTCGATTTGTTCTACTTCCCTGCAGGATTACAGCTTTTATTTGTTCAAGATGTGAGTAAACATATTGCTGTTGGATCCTAAAATGTTTGGGTATTTAATTTATAACTGAATGAAACTCTTTTGTTCCATACCTCATGGAACGATCGCGCTAGGTTCAGGAATACCGTGTTTAAACCTTAACTGATGAGTTGTGATTTTCTTGTATTCTTTTAAGTATAGTACCATCCTCATTAGTTTTGAGATGGGGCGTAATAATGATATTGGGCTACATGAGGTTTTTTCGTTTCGGAGTTATACCAATTTTTGTGACCTTCCGTGTGGATGATATGATTTAACCTAAATGTAACATTAATATGGCAGACGAGATGAACTAGTTCTGGTCTTGGTAGCTGCTTTACTATTACTTATTAAGATACCAAAGCTATCTGTTTTTCATTCTGGCGGACAATTCTTTTAGCTGGTCTCTGCTTAGAAGGTAAGAAGTTGGAAGGTTTTCCCCTTGGTTTTTGGTTATTAGTAAAGTCATACGTGTCTTCATGTAAAGGAGAGAAGAAACTGCAACTGTAAAAACTTGACAGTTTTTAATATTACGTGCAGGATGGAAAAGCAGTCATTTTATTGGGAGGTAAGTAAGTGTACAAAAAGTTGAAAAACGAAGGTATAAATCTGGTGGGAGATCAAAGCGTTCTTGGTCCTGTGTATAGTATAAACATTGGCAGAACAGAAACAAAGAAGCGCTTTTTTGTGTATTATCCGATATTAAAAGAAGCGAATAGAGCTAAATGCGTAACATTTAATTGATTCCCATATTAAGTAATTTTCAAAAAGAAGGTCATACTATACTCTGACAAAAAATAAAATAAATGATTTTATTCCGAATTAAACACAAACTACCTTCAAAAATTAGACCCAGATGTTTACATCACAATTCAGCATGGTCAACATGTTAAACCTCGGTCACTTATATGTCTATTTGGACGACGTTTTGTAACAAACTACAACTACTTAGTTGGGAAACATATATATATATATATATATATATATATATATATATATATATATATATATATACTAAACGTGTGAGCAGACTGGATAATCTCGTATCTATAGAAAAGGATGAACAAGTAGTACAAAATGTAAAAGCAGTAGGGAAAGGAAAGAAAACTATTATACAAAATTAAAAGGAGATATTGCTCAAAAATCAAACTGATTAGTATTTTGTTACCAAGGAAATGTGCCCTTTCACCATATACCCATTGGAGCCGTTTTTTTTAAACGTCAGTTTTGGAAATGGAATTTCAGTATTTTTGAAGTGAACACTGGAGAATTAGTATCTCTACATCATAACTGGAAAAAAGAAACTTTTTAAAGAATAGACATTCATCCAGGAGATTCTTAATGTCAATGACCATTTCAGTAAACGTAAAAAAGACTGTATTTCACAACGGGAAACAATAATTTGCAATCTCTTTCTAGTGTGTTAATGAAAGAGCACTGGAAAAGGTGTTGAATGTAGCAACTCTGCCAGTTAGTGTTTCAAGGATGAATTAATTTACTCTTCAAAACCTATGCTAAGTTTAAATGTACCTGGCCGTGAAGTAAGTCGCGTCTCTACTATAGACTGTTACCGCTCCAGGAGAATAACAGTCTAACCAGCCTGAAGACAATTGAATATTTATAACTAAGTCTGATAATTTTGTAATTCTTGTCTAAATAAATTTGTTTAAAACATATGGTTAATTCATTTTAAAAGTATACTATGGATGTTATAACATTTCAGATCTCTAGTGCAAGCAGGGTGCAAATTCTCCATTTTTTTTTTTAAATGAAATGATTGAAAATGTGAAATAAATAAAATATACGTGCCTTAATAAATAACATAGTTTTTAATAAAACTGTCTTCTTGAAAGTGGAAATCCCCCTTTTGGACTGAACTTTTGATTTGGTCTGTTGTGATTTCTCCTGATAGTATTATTCAAGCAGTCTGTAAAGTGGTGCTTATTTGTTTGTCTGATTTGCAAAGACCATATTTAGCAGTCTTCCATCCTCGTGCGGATTAAGGAAGTTGTTATTTAACAACACGTAAGAACGCCGGCAACGAATGCTGGAATTAATTGGGGCACATACATGCCAAATTAAAATCGCTGGCAGCGCTCAAGGTACGTTTTCTTCGCTGATTGAATACTCCCACCACTATATAATGTTAAAACACACTTGCTCCTGCCACAGCAGCCTTAGGTGTGGTGTCAGGATCTATGAATGCTCTTGCGGTGTTCTGGTGTTTTTCTGAAATGTTTTGCTTTTGCTCTCCCCTTTTTAAAAATCCGGACGTGACGATATAACCATTGAAGTATGAAGGGATAAAATATTCCTAATTTTTTAATTTAGTTTGTGGCCACTAGACTAACGTATGCCAACACTGACCGGTGGTAGGATGATACTGTTAGTAAAGAACGCTACAAGATATGACTTGGTTGGTAACCGGTCTACTTGCTATTCAGTTGCTTAACGACCCCTCTGGTTATGAGGGACTACTTGGGTTGAAAG
Source organism: Vesta saturnalis (assembly GCA_036346205.1). Taxonomy (NCBI): domain Eukaryota; kingdom Metazoa; phylum Arthropoda; class Insecta; order Coleoptera; family Lampyridae; genus Vesta; species Vesta saturnalis. Next base: position 13,439 of record JARFJB010002171.1, on the reverse strand, counting down.
TGACAAGCTCCGTTGTTAATGACCGCATGAGCATAGAATAATCAGTTGGTACGTGGAATGTTAGTAGTATGCTTGGAAAAGTGTGAAGTTACTAATGTAATGATGACGATAGTCTGGCGTTACGGCCGGGGGCGTGAGACCCACGGTGCAAGTAAAAGAGCGAAAACGTGAGTAAAATAATTGGTAATTGATATCCCACCGGGTAATATGGATTATAACGGAAGTGCAATTTCGAAAGATCATTTTTTTTCCATGTAACGTACCGATATGTGAACAGAACGACCAAGAATATGGGAACTTCTGAAACGACGTGGAGAACATATTTGATATATGTGAAACAAGTGATAAATTGATTGTATTGGGGAGATTGGAATGGATGGATGTACATAGAGAACATACGAACGCGTTCTAGGAACATTCGAAGATTCAAAACTAAAAGGGAGTAGTGAGAATGGAGAACAAGGGGAATATAGAGGACATAATGGATGAAGATGAGGACGATATACAAGGTAAAAATTGCTCTACCAAGACTCAAGAATAGTTGAAAATTATCGATGAAATTCTGAAATATGAATGTGCAATGCTTGGGGGAAGATTGTGCGAATTATTTAATGCGTGTATTAAGTGTGGAAATATTCGACTGTATAAGGGCAAGGAGAGCAAGTGTGATTGTAACAACTGCAGAAGGATAAATGTTGTTGAGCTTACATGGTAAGGTGTTTTGAAGAGTTTTAATTGATAGAGTAGGCGCAATAACACTCGGTAAGGTTTGAGATGTTCAAAGTGGTTTCGTGCTAGGAAGGGGATGCGTAATTCAGATGATTGCTCTCCAGCAGGTGATTGAAAAGTGTTTAAATATGAAGAAAAATCTGTACTGTGCGTTTGTAGAAACAAATCGTATGCCAGAATTAATAGAGAGAAGCTCTGGGACGTTTTCAGTGTGTATGGAGGGAGTAAATGTCTAATAAATGGAATTATATCAGTACATCACGGTAGCCAGGCATGTGAGAGCGCGAGGGGGTGCGTGATGTCACCATGGATGTAATGTATTCATGGATAAATTGTTAGTATATTTTGACGTATGGAAATTTATTGAAATTTGTGGAAAGAGATTTGCGCATACGTAAAACTTTTGTAGAAAGTTTAGTGTCGTTTTAAATGTTTTATTGAGTGAATTTGAATATCGAATTTGGACATTGCTGAGTTGTTACGTTTTTCTTCCAAATTTAAAGATGGTGGAGTTCTGAGAGTATCGTTTGCGTTAGTTCCATTTTCATGCTTTCAGTTTCTGTGCCGACAAAAGGGCATGTGACGTGTGAATCGTGAAAGTGGTTGAATTTCAATTTAGCGCCCTTTTTATGCATGAACCGTATATAAGGACAGCTTGAAGTGATTGAGGTGCTTGTTGTTTGTCGGTCGTGATGTGTAAAGTAAGACATTGATCTAGTGTGACCCACGCAATGTATTAAGAAAATTTTGCTTTTATATAAAAAAAACGTAACTTTAGCACTAAACGCTAGTTTGTGTTTAAGTACGAACCTAATTTGGGGTTGATACACTAAAAATTATGACATTTGCGTGAGGAGGAGTGTATTCAAATTTGCGGACAATTTTCCATATTGTATTAGAGATATAAGGGTTTGGCCCGCTATACAGTGAGAAAAATTTGCCAGTAGCAAGTAATGGTAAGCATTACTAGGCCAATCTTTTGTTTTTGTGTAACGACAGCAACATGTGTTAACGTAATCTCTTTATATATATAGTAATACTAATTAGAGAGAAGTGAAGTGATCACGGCTTTTTAGTGGCCGTTCCTTAAAACAAAAAGTGCGTACGAGGACAAGACATAACAGAGCGTACAGAAGCTAGTGACTGTGGTAGCTTCTATTTTGAGCAAAGTATTCGGCGGCGTGTAGTAGACATTAGTATTTTGCTGCGAAAGTTACCCAGAAGAACATTGCAGTTAATTATCTATGGATAAGTTAGCTGTTAAGGATATCAGTACATCTAGCAGGATTGACGTAATATGTAGATGTAAGATGTTTGTTATGTGAGGTTGGACTTCTGTTCGTAAAAATTGTTTATTTTATTTGTATTAGATATAAAATTAGCTAGGGAACCTAATTTAAAACTACATTAAGATTTAATGTTGATTATTGTAAAGGGTGAAAAAAGGAAATTTTACTATCTGTCATATGTTGTCTTAATATTAAAATCGTAACACCAATTTTACAAGTTATGAGAATATTCTAGTGAGAATATATTTTTTTAGTCATTTAAAGTAATTGTGAACAGAGGGTTTAAGCTGTTACAAGTAGAAGTGGGGCACCCTCCCCTTCACTTTTTTTAAGTCACAAGCCCCGCCCACTGGGCACCTTCCCCACTACTTTTACTCGCCCACGTGTGAGACCGTGTTTTTCACCCCTATTATTGGCGGCTTCTTTTCGGAGGCCTTTTTCAACCCTTGATAAAATTTTCAACCCTAATTATGGTCTTTTTGACAGCAATTTTTTTTGTTGGCCTTATTTTATGGTTTCTTTTTGGAGACCTTTTTCAACCCTTGATGGAATTTTCAACCCTTTTTGTTTGTATTAAGTGCCTTTTTGCTTGCCTTTTTTGTCGGCCCTTTTTGTACTTGCTCACGTGAGAAGCGTATTTAGGTCTTGAGCTTGGTGTTGGACTTGGGTTGGTCTTGGACTTGGGGTTGGTCTTGGACTTGGGGTGGGGGGAAGGCTAAGGGTGACGGTTATTTTTGGATAATTATAGGCCATTTTTTACCCGGTGATTGGAGGGCTGGCATTCTGATTGGGGTGAAATTTGAAACAAGGAAACCCTAATCTTACAAGACAAGTGTAAGCATTCGCCCCCTGTCGTTACCCCTGGTTGGAAATGGTATTTGTTTTTGTAGGTTATAACTGGTAATTTGAAGTTGTATTCTAATAAGGAGACCCTATTATTATTATTAGTTTTCTTTTTATGGAAAGTATAAGGTTTTTGAAGTAAAATTTCAGCGACTTTACGTCTTACAAAAACCCAGCTCCATGTGCATTGTAGTTAGCTTGGCAATCCGCTTACCGTGATAATCCTTCACTACGCCTAGTGCGGTTTGATAGTGTAACAAAATGTGTTATATAGACATGTACTGACCCAATGCTGTAATGATTAGTTACGTGATTGTACGAGTTCTGGTGTATACTAATGATCCAGTTTCACTAAGCGATAATGAGAGGATGCTGCAAAGAATGTTAAGGAGTTTGATGAAGACTGTGAGGGTATAGATCTAAAGGTGAACGTGGGCAAAATGAAGGTGGTTTTGTTATTCGTGAATATGAAAAAGAGGGTAACGTGTTTACCCTCAGGATGATATTGTAGAACGAGTTAATAAGTGTGTATCTGCGTAGAATGTTCACCGCATGTGGTAGAATGGATGAAGTAGTTTCGTGGCGTGTCAATGCAGGAAGGAAAGTGTTTGGCAATACATGGACCATAATAAAAAATGAGAGTATGGGGATAGGTTCGATACGAGCGATATATAATAGCGTATTTGTTTCGTCAGTACTGTATGGAAGTGAGACTTGGATATGCCAGAAAAAACCGAAAGCAAAATAAATGCTGTGATTATGAGATTATTGACGGTAGTATACGGTAGACCTAGAACAAATACAGTAGATAATCAGAGTGATGTGAAACAGACGATGATCGATCTGTATGAAAGAAGCACGTTTGGTTGATTTGGCCATATTATAAGAAAGTGGTTGTTGAACAGGCTAGATTTGGCCTATCGTGCTAAAGCACTCAGGAACACTTGGTAAGATGGATAGAGAGATATTGAATTGCCAAGAGATACCTATGAACAGCTACCTTAAATTTGTTCATATCTTAAGTGACAGGAACACGGAACTAGGGAGAACATTCCAGAGTTGCTCCAAAAGACCAAAACAGATGTTTCTTGAGCAAATTCGATTTAGAATTTTTTGAGTAATTGCAATAATTTTCCCTTTGGGTGGAAAAATCTACAATAACAAAATTTTACATTTATGGTTGCCGAATTTGAGTATACCACTCCAACTCCTGGCATTGGTCCATGTTTTGTGCAGAATTGAAATCTTTCAAAATTGTGCCTTTGGCTTTTTGAAAAACTGAAAATATATCGGTTTTTGGTATAACTCGAAGAATGGTGCTAATTCAATTAACTCGTATTTGTAATGATCCAAATGAATTCACTTTCTCCTAATTTTGGGAATACGCCGCCCTTTATTTTTAAACAAATTATTTACTTTTATATACATACATTAATGTACGTATAATCTGGGGCATCGCATTATCATTGGAAGAGAAATTGAACCATATACAAACATTTATTTAAACACTCTGAGGGTTATGTGCATTGTGGTAAGTCCACATAGTTCTGCTGTTATTTATCTATTATTTATCGTTATGTACAGTGCTTAAAATGATATTAGTGGAAAATTTTGACACACTGAAAAATGCGATTTATTGTGATTAAATTAACCGTAAAGTACTGACAATTTATAAATCTCGTTAAGAAAAAAAACTAACGGTACTGCTATCGTGAGATACTTCGGTACCCCATGAACCATTTTGTTCAAAACTTGCATAGAATACGGTTTCATTATTCGCTGTAATTTATTTACTTACGTTATGAAATCGGGGTAGGCCAACTGTGTTTACATCAAAAAATGATGTATGGGGTATCTGAAGCCCTGCAATATTACTTATGGGGATAACAAATAATTACTTTCATTTAAACAATAAATTAAAGTTTTATCACATTACCACGATTAAATGTGTATCTAATGTGATTTATGTGAGACATAGCAACGATAAAGATGTGCGTCGCTAATACAGGCCCATTATTTTCGTTCCGAGACTAAAAAATAATGTGAACTGGCTATATGGTTTAGGTGTACCTTCGGTATTAAAAAGTACGTGTAAGACGTAATGGTCAAGTGTTTTAGCTTCTTAAAAATGCATACTGTGGAATTCGCACGGAATTTTTAGTGTCTTGTACGTAGTTGGGCATGGGCAACCATCTTTGTCCCTTTTACACGGGATCACTACTTACGTCTGCAAGTCTCTAGTCGTCATCTGCTTCGTGTGCGCATGGGGCTCGGTGACAAGTAGTCCCCTTACCTGCTTCATAATGAATGTGTGCTAGTCAGTTTACATAATAATTTTAATGGAATATTTACAAACCAAATTTCATTTAGTGATAATAAAGGTAGAAATACTTGTTAATTTATTGCCAATTAATAAAAATTTTAATGTTGTTTAAGGCTCAAAAAATTGTGCCGGTAAAAAGTCAACAGAGTATTTAAATGTTTAGATGCGTGTTATTCTAAACATTCCTGAACTAATCCACAATGAGACGATTTCAGGCTCTATTACTGTTTACCACTTCATTATGTACGCGAACTGGCCGTCGCTTCATCGGTATAAACCAGTTTGTTATTTCAATACGTTCTTGTATCACTTAACGTTAGAAAATATTAAAGTACCCTTTTGTAGTATAATTGAAATAAGTAAAAGACAGCGAGAAGAGAAATCATTATCTACGAAAGATAACTGAAACGGAAACACAAGCAAATATAAACAGTTGAATACCAAGGAAAAGAATGCCAATTGATGATTCGCTGACCTACCGATTCCGCACGGATCGCGCCCGAACTTGAACCGAAGTACGCGAACCTAACCGACTACCATTCGCTTCCGCTCTCAAAAGTTGTTTACACTCAAACGAATCCGTGTGTTCTTTCTTGTTCATTCTTTCCACGTGCTCGCTGCATTTTTTGTGTAAATTTTAGTGTTCTTACAAACAAAAAATTAAAAGTTATGCCAATTCGGCTTTTTGTACAGTGTAAAGTTTTAAATAAAAGGTACAGTTAAATTGTGTTAATTTCATCTGCAAGGGTTTGTGTTGTTGAGGTTTAACACTGAAGGATTTCATCTTCTAATGTCTATAAAGGATCGCACATATAAAAGTAAGTGGAGAATCGAAAAATTCACATTTTACCTTACATTTAACGATGACTAACAGGTTTTTTAATATTTAAATTTATAATTACAGTTACGATGTAAAAAAATAGTGACAAACCAATTTTTGTATTACCTACTTTGAAATAAGTTTTGCGATATAACTCGTTTTCGTTTATTCCAGTTAATGCGGGATTATTGTCGAAATATCCAACAGTTTACTAATATTTTAAAAGTTCGTTGTTTCAAGTTTCATTACTAATAATTTTATCAATTGTGTATTGATTGCTCCATCGATTACGTGTTTTCTTTTATGCGTTTAATTTTAATTATAGTTTTTACTTTTATATGCGCTTTGTTCATGTTTTATACAGCCTTCAGGGTTTAGTAATCGATAACCTTTCAAATTTATTAACGTAATTAAGATAAAAAGTGCAGCACCGTGTCGGATCACAATAAAAATGTTGCAACTGATCAAGTATTACCGTATTACATTAAAAAATTGAAATTTTATCTGTCGATAAAATTGAAAGTATTTGACATCGGCGTCACAACATTACAGAAAATGGCTACGTCTTCGGACCGATCACGTTAAACCTGTCGCTGTATTGTATGTATATTATATTCGGTTTAAATTGTTTACCTCCTCAAGATTTTTTTAACTTGTAAAAGAGTGCCATAATTTAACACAAAAACTTTTCGGGGTTATAAAACCACATGTAATTTGGAGTAAGTTTTTGTAAAAATTATGACGGGTATTAAAATATGTGATGGGGCTAAATGGAAATCTGTAATGCATTTTGTCATCAGTAATAGGCTGAACTTTTCTTAAGTAAAATAGATTAACCGTTCCATCAAAGTTTTTCATGTGAAACTATTGTGCGTAATGCAAAATTAAATAATGCTCATACGATTGAATTGAGGGTATTGGCCTCAGTTGAAGGCTGTTTTTAGTCAAGTTTTGGGTTTTACAACAGTTTGAAATTGTAATACAAACATTTTATTGCGAATTTAGTAGTTTTTTGTTTGTTCAGTACACATATTCGATTACATGGACTTTGCATGTTTGCGTTATAAGCATAATAATAGTGAAAATAACATAACTGACGTCACATGTTTTGTCGACGAGAGCCTGAGAAATTAACTAGCGTCGGAATGTCGGTCGGTCTCTGGTTAAATATTTTGCTTACAACATGTAAATATGACTCTCTCCTTAATACATAAACAATTAAGTCACATTATTTTCAAAACCTAGAAGAGGCAGAAGAAGACTTCTGTTCATTTAAACGTCCTTTATATTGCAAAAGTTGAGGCTTTATGTGATGTAAAAGTATTTCGAGTAAAAATTCTAAGGTGTGTAGTAGCTTCATGCTCATGTGATTACCCTATTTTGTACCTGTTTAACTGGTCTTATTAAAGTTAGGACACAGAGGCTGGAGTCAAAATATATCTAAAAACTAGGCCAGCTAAGCAAATTTATAATCAAATCACTTCTAATTTTTGGTTAAATATACATTTTTAATAAATTTATATTTTGTAAAACTACACACAACTTTTAATTTATTAAAACTATAGCCAAATTTAAGCCGATTGCACTTTTTTTCTGCAAAATTAGAGATATTATTTCTAAGGAAAGGATCAAAATTTTTATTACAACACGGTTAAACAAAACCTCCGTCCGTGTGCTATAAACATTCGCAGTTCTGTTTAGAGTTCCAGCTTTTTTTTTTTTTTTTTTTTTTTTTTTTTTTTTTGATGAGCTTAGGGATTCACGATAGCTTTTTTTTTTGAGATTTGGGATTCACGCTACATTAAATAAAGCAAATTATTCCTTACTTGATGAGGCGCAATAATCAAAGAAAATAAAAAGAGTAAAAAAAATGGAAATTAAATCTACGGTAACCTAGGTTACCCTTTTTTTTATTTTATCATATAAATCTACGGTAACCTACGTTACCGTACATTTGTTTTCCTTTTTTTTATTCTTTTTTTACTGTGATCATGCCCATTTTTTTAACTTGATCATGCGCATGTTTTTACTTTGATCATGCGCAATATTGGAATAATTTATTTTAAATATAGTATCTCCTCGATACTATACATTAAACGTTTAGTTTCGGTGAATAACGGTTACTACAAATTTACAAATTTTTTTAAGTTAGTAATAGATTTCTAATAATAAATATGCAAGTTACATGCACACGTGTTTCAAACAATTTTGTATTTGATAATTAACCCCTGCGTAATAAAGGGCGAATTAAAATTTATTTTTTATTTTTTCGGATACAAACTTAATTGTACGTACTCATATGTGCATAAGGTAAGTATGAATACAAAATAAGATCATTTGGACAAATAAATGAAAATTTTTATTTTTGATCCTCATATAATAAAAAGTGAATAAGGAAATAAAATTGTGGCACATATTTTTTACTTTTTCGGATAAAAATTTAACTTGATTGTACGTACGCGTATGTGCGTAGGGTTACTATGAATCCAAAATGAGGGACGCAAATTATGGTTTTTTATTTTTTATATTTAATCCCTTTACAATAAAGAGTAAACTAAGGCAATAAAATTTTTCATGTTTCGTTATCATTTCGGACAAAAATAAAGAAAATTTTTATTTTTCATGTTCAATTCCCATATAAAAAAGAGCGAATTAATTAATTTATTTTTTGAAAGTGCATATACGCGTGTGTCCATAGGGTTAGTATAAGTCCAAAATGAACATAAATAGTGAAGGTCTGTAAGTATTTGTGATATTTAGTCTAAAGCAGAGTGAATTAAGACAATAAAATTGTGGCACATATTTTTTACTTTTTCGGATAAAAATTTAACTTAATTGTACATGTGCGTCGAGTTAGTATGAATCCAAAATGAGGTCGTTTGGACTCAAATAATGAAGGTATGTTTATTTTTTGTATTTAATCCCTTAAAAATAAAAACTGAATTAAGACAATAAAATTTTTTCATTGTTTAATTTTTTCAGAAAAAAAAAATTAAACTTAATTACATACGTGTGTCTATAGGGTTAGTATGGATCCAAAATAAATGAAAATTTTTATTGTTTATATTAAATCTTCATATAATAAAGACTGAACAGTAAAATTTGGGCACATATTTTTTAGTGTTTCACCCAAATAATGAAGTATTTTAATTCCTATACAATAAAGCGTGAATTAAAACAATAAAATTTTGGCACATATATATATTTTTTTTTTTTGATCGAAATTAATTACGTACGCGTGTGTGCGTAGGTTTAGTATGAATCCAAAATGAGGTCGTTTTAACGCAAGCAGTGGAGGTTTTTATTTTTTATATTCAATTTTTTTTACGAGAGAGTGAATTAAGAGAATACAATTTATCACATATTTTTATTTTTTGGGAAAAAAAAATGTTCTTAATTGTACACAATTGGACACATAATGAAGGTCTTCTTTTTTAATATTTAATTCGTATGCATTAAAGAGTGAATTAAGGTAGTAAAACCGTGGCGCTTATTTCGGAAAAAATTGCATGTACGCGTATGTCCATAGGGTTATTGTGAATTCAAAATACGATCATTTGGACAAAATTAATTTTAAAGAGTTTATAAGTGCTTTATTAAAAATAAAAAGAGTTCCGCTTATTAACGGTTCCAAGTTTTAATTTGAAAAATGGGGTGCTAACTTCACATTAAAGAAAGCAATTGTTATCATCGAAAGCGACCCGATAAATATTTATAGAATTAATTATTCGACTTTTAAAATCGCATAACTTAAATTCTCCCAATATCGACGAAAAATATTTTGAAGATTTCCAAAATAGTTCTCGTTAGTTCTCAACATGCACAATGCGTTTCCAAAGAGTTCCAATGATAAAATCAATTAGATAATTAGTAAAAAATAGTCCATTTTTCGGATAAAAGATATTTTTTTAATTTATATAATTAATGTTTACATCGAAACTCACATGCAAACATTGTGCATATCGAGAACTATTTGGGAACTATTAGAACTCTTCCAAAATATTTATCGTAGATAGAAAATTCAAGCTATGCGATTTTTGAAAGTCGAATAATTCTATAAATATTGATCGGATCACTTTCGATCATTAGAATTTCCTTGGAACTTTTAGAATACTATCTAAATCTGCCGCGAGAACTATTAGAACTCTTTAAAATATTTGTTGTTAACATTTTTTTGAAAGTAAAAGGACTGTAACTTTTTCATTTTTAATTATCATTTTTTTTAATTAGGGAGAACTCTTAGGAATGAATGAAAGAATATCAAAAGTTGATTGGAACTATTGCATATCAAAATTGAATTTTCAAAAATTTTAATTTTCTTTTTAATTTTCAAATTTTTTTTCATATCAGGACACTACTGGATCTCGATTTTCGGTGTGAAGTTAGCAGAGGTGTAAATACTATTTTTTGCGAAACACAAAAACACGGAAAATTAATAAATTTAGTAATAAATTATTATAAGTTTTTGTTATGAAGGAATAAGTTCAAAAGTAAATATGTAATTAAAAATTATTATTAATTTTATTACATTAAATTAAATCCTACTCGAGGTAAACTTTTTATTTATGTATTTAATAAAATTAATAATAATTTTTAAATTTAGTAATAGTTTCGTCCAATCCGTATGTAATAATTAGTGCCCTTTGGAATTCCTACCTTAATAACCATACCTAGTGTCAGAAAACTATTTTCAAAAAAACTGAAGATTATGAATAATTTCAATAATTGCGGGCCTGCATCATTTACTGTAAACGCAAATAAATAAGTTACTTCTTTAGTTCTTGTGTTTTTATTTATACTCTGTATTTGAAACTGTCAAAACATAAAATAAACTTAGGGAGATAATGTGACATATTTGGTCCCTAGGGAGAAAATGTTCCATTTCTGTCACGATTTTGACAAAAGAGAAACTAACTTTTACTTCCGCTTTCGCAAAAAATTATTTCATTTCTTTTAATTTTTTAAGTTAGCATCCATTAACCTCTGTCTGACATGAAGTTTTAAACGTCTGTTTGATATAGATTTTGTTTTTGTTTTTACAATGTTGCCTCTTTTCGTAAGTCTTTAACTTGGGTGCTAAATCTAAACTTTTTTATGTAACACAGTAATTACACATTATTACTTTTGAACTTATTCGTTCATAACAAAACATAATAATTAAACACAGTAATTATTGCTTCCACTCATTAGAATCACATTTATAACTTTCTGAGTACTATCCAAATCTACCGCGGGAACTATTGGAACCCTTCAAAATGTTGTTTATCGATACTTTGAAAATTTACGAGGGTATAGATGAGACGCGGGTCGATTGTCAAGAGTTCTGATTATTCTAAAACAATTCTCCTATAGTTGGGAGCACACACAATGCCTTTACAAAAAGTACCGATGATAAAATTAATTAGATTATGTTTTAAACAATTAGTAAAAAATAGCCCATTTTTCGAATATTCATTTTTATAAAAATTATATAATTAATTCTAGTACCGAAACTCTTTGGAAAGGCAATATTGAGAACTATTTGGGAACTATTGCAACTCTTCAAAATTTTTATCGTCGATACTTAAAGTCGAATAATTCTATAAATATTAATCGGATCGCTTTCGATCATTAGAATTTTTTTCAGAACTTTTCGAATACTACCCAAATCTGCTGCGAGAACTATTAGAATCATTTTTTGTTAATATTTTCTTTTTTTTACGTAAAAGGGCTGTAACTGTTTCTTGTTGATCATAAATTTTCTTTAATTAGCGAGAACTCTTAGGAATGAATGGGAACATCAAAAGTTGATTGGAACTATTGCATGTCAAAATTGATTTTCAAAAATTTTTAATTTTCTTTTTAATTTTCAAAAAAAAATTTAGCTTCTCAGAACTACCGGATCTCGATTTTCGATGTGAAGTTAGCACTCCATTTTTCAAATTAAAATTTGGAACCGTTAATGAGCGGAACTCTTTATTTTTTATAAAGTACTTCTAAACTCTTTAAAATGAAGCTAGAACTCTAATCAGAACTATTGGAACTCTTTGTCGGGGCGCTAACTTCACACGCTCAATTCCATAAAATAAGGAGTGAATTAATTTATTTTTTTTTTGGAGGAAAATTTTATTGCATGTACGCGTGTATGAATTCAAAATGAGGTCTTTTATTTTCTATACAATAAAGAGTGAATTAAGACAGTAAAATTGTGGCACACATATACTTTTAAAAAAGTTTTATTTTTAAATTTTACTTGATTTTATTTTTTTTTCCTGTAGAAGGGGTATTTTTGGGTTTCTTCATTTGAGAACTCTAAATCCGTGTGACCTTCATTTTTATAATTTTTGTTATTTCCGTGCGACGCTGCTATCTTTGACCTACATGAACCTGGCACCCCACATTAAAATAATTCAATTACTATGATTGCATCTGATTATACCCGTTTGTTCCATATTTTTTATCTTTTGTACCTCAAGGTGTTCCATTCTAACCTGGGGTTAAAAAATGTTAGCATCCCACTTTAATATTTTTTATTGTTCTCGACGGAATTCGAGAGAGCATCGATTGTACTCCATTGTACCATTTTTCCTTTGTCTTTGTACACCAAGTGGTATAAATTTAACCAGGTGTTAAAAAATTTCTGCATCTCATTTTAACACGTTCATTGCTTATTGGAAATAATGTAAACTTGTTTGGTGCTGAATACTGTAACTTTGTTTATTTGTGGTACAAGGTTTAAATAATTGTATTTTCTCAAAAATTTTAGTGCCTATTTTGAAAAAAAAAAATGTGACGCACATGTTGAGTTGTGAGCACTGCACAGTATTTTTTATGTGTAGTACTCATTGAAGTATAAGTGTCGACAATAATACGAATTTCAGTATTTTACTATTTATTATGAATAATATACGTAAATAAAACGAAAACAGTATTCATGCGATAAAAAAACTTAAAAACGCTAAAACAAAACAACAAAAGTGAAATAAAAAAAGTTCTGAATAAGAAAACAATCAGGTTAGGTTCTATCAGGTCTTCAAATTGTTATGAAATTCCTGAAAGCGAGCTTCTAGACACAATCCCGGAATATAGTATATATAATACATGGCATTCTTACGAATTCCACGTTTTGAACACCAGCGACATCTTTTCCGCAACTTCCTTCCTGTTGTTCCGGTTTCACATTTTGACGGAATGTGTGACACATCTTGGCTACGATTTTCTGTCGGTTTATTTCCATTAATTTCTAACAATGTTTCAATAACTGAATGTCTAAGGTCTATAAAAGACATATTTGGCCCAGAATAAACATTATAGAGTTTGTAAGAATTATAGATCATCATGTCAAAAATATGGAAACCCACTTTCTTATACCATAGGGTAATACGATTGCCAAACATGTATTTATTGTATTTTGAGATTGGCGAAGGTTTCATTTTTTTTTGTTACCAGAACCAGT
>JARFJB010002170.1:967500-993508 GCA_036346205.1 Vesta saturnalis | reverse complement strand
AGCATGTACGGATACAAATGGTGTAATGGTTGGTGACGTAAATGTACGAGTTCTGGTGTATGCAGATGACACAGTGAGGATGAGCTATAAACTGCTCTGAGGAAGTTTGATACAGTCTATAAGAGCATGGACCTAAAGGTAAACGTGAAAAAAACTAAGCTTGTGGTGTTCAATCAGGAAGGTGGAAAGGAGAGTAGAGTATTTACTCTGCAAGATGAAATTGTGGAGCAAGTGGACGAGCTAGTATATCTGGGTAGAATGTTTACTGCAGATGGTATAATGGAGGACGAGATTGGACGAAGGGTCAATGCTGGAAGGAAAGTGATTAGACATGGGTATGTCAAAAAAGAACAAAAGAAAAATAAATGCCGTGGGTATGACTCTAGAAATTCGTTTTCCTGACGGTAACGCATTAAAAGTTCCATCCCCGCCGCCATTCGTTGCATTTTGTGTTGATCGGTCAACAGTTGGTACCCAGATCGCGGCAACTTTTCAATAGTCTAATTGAGATACGATTCCTTGAACAGAGCTTTTAGGAATGCCAGTCAGTAGAGCAATTTCCCGTATTTTCAACCGACGATCTTCTCGAACCAGTATATCGACCTTTAATAGATTCTCATCGGTGTTTGTTGTTGATGGTTTTCATCGCAAACCTTCGAAATCATCGTTCAGGCTTGTGCATCCACTTTTGAACTGCTGACACCAAACATAAACTTGTTTTCGACTCATAATGCCTTCTCCGTATGTGTATGTGCACGTTATACATAACCTAAAACAGTAACCACCTACGCAGTACGTATGCACATCTAAAATACGAGCAAGTTTTAACCTGATCGGAGCAACGTAGGCAGTGTGCCACGCAAATATAACTTAGTAACCGGACATCCCTCGTACTAGACACATACATTTACAAAGTTTAACACAAATCGGTCCGTACGTGTAGAAGTTACTCTACGTTAGAGGCGTCTGGAACATAATCCAGGTAGCTATTTATTACAACTGGTAATAAATAGTCTTATTATTTTAATATCAACATAACATTGGAGTTATCGCCAAAAAGAGAAGAATATAATTAGAGGGTATTAATGTAACGTCAATATCGTAATATTTGATAATGTTTTCGTTTATGCATTTTATATAACTAAGATTTAAGTGTATGTTATTAAGGGCTGAAAAAAAGAAAAAAAACAATGGAATTTAATCTTTACACATGTTTAGGGTAGAAGTAGCAGGTGTTGTTCCACGCAGCCCGAAATTACGTTATTTGAATAAACCGTGACGAATCGCTCGAAGTTATGATACCACGTAATTTGTGGGTAACACATCGTTCACGACTGTAGCGGTCAAGCAACACATTCGAGATTATATGCGTCTTTTCTCGACTTTTCGAGATGATACTAAGGTCTGGTCTCGTCTTTTCTCGACAAGATGAGATCGGGTTTAAGTATTGCTGAAAACCTCGAGCGGCTTTGACGAGGCTGGGTTTAAAATGTGCCTTCTATCTCAAATCAAGCGGCTTTATAATGAGTGTTGGTAACGTTATAAAAAGTTCTCAATTAAACATTAGGGAAAATAAATATTTAAATATAGTCACCTAACTTACGTTTAAAATTGACTTTGACTTAGCTGTAAATAAATTGTCACCTATACCTACTAGCAAAGTGAACGTTACGTTTCATTGTTTTGAACTTATGTACATTATTAAATACTCTTGTGTCGGAGTTGGGCCCCACAGTTTGAATTTCATAACTGGAGGATTCAATATTAATAAAATAAATAATAAATTTGAATTGTCCAGATGTTAGTAGATACTGGAGGTGCCATTCAATACAATTATGCATAATTATTATGTTTGGATATGTCGGGACTAGACGAGATTAATCGTAAGTCTCGTATATTCTCACCGTATCACTAACAGAGGGCTGTTTCCTGGACGAGAGAACATTTTTTAATTAAAGGACAGCATTTCTCTCACGTAATATATTTTTTGTTACAATTTAATAGCTTGTGGAAACGTTCCTTTTTTCGCGGAGGTATGTTGTTCATATATAGCCATATGCGTATGGCAAAACTTGCGCCGAAATTTTATTAGACGTTTCTCTGTTACATACAATAATTATAAAGGGTTTGTCGCAATATATAAATGATTATTTCAGTTTTAGTAAACTCAAGGCGCCGAATTGTTCTGTTTTGATAGTTTATTGTAAGTCTGAAATAATAACGAAGTCATGAACAACAAATTTATATCGATATTTAAAATAACTGCGGTGGGTTTTAATGTCAAAAAAAAGACAGTTAAAGCCCTGCGAATTAATCCATTCGGAATCGATAACTAAAATATCTAGTGACCAAATTAAAGGATTAATATCCAAGAACAAGTAGGTTAAAAATCTATATGAGCAATTCAATAATCTGGAGTAAACTTTAAAAAATGCTGTCACTATAAGACCGTTTTGCAAAAAGTACTATTTAATTATTACATGATATACATATTTTGTATTGAGTGTCTCTTGTTAACATTAGCATTTAATTAAGTAATGAAATCCATGTCACGTAGAATTAATTGTCTCTTGGTAACATGGATGGTAATCTAAAATTTAGGTACCAATATACTATCTCGCAAGCACGATTATTAAGTTGAAATTTGTTTAAATAACCAGCGTTGGTACTTGTGAAGTATTTTTGTTTCAATGCTGATATGATTTAGCATTGGTGTTTATTAATATTTTTCGCCCCTGTAAAGAACTCAACACGTAGCGAAACGTCTGTTTATCTATTTTTATTGATAACGCTTGAGGATGATCGAACTCGAGCTAGGCTGACTCGCTAATTACGAACTGGTTATCTAAGGCTTTAATGCTGTTAAATAAACCTGTTTTAAAGGTAGAGCAAATGTATATGAATGTGAGCAATGAGAAAGAAATATCGATGCGACACCATTTGCCGGGTAGTTTAGTGACATCCCTTATCACGTAGTAAACTTAACTATTCTATTCTCACCTAATTCTTTGCAAGGCAGTTTTGTTTTAATGATTTTCAGGTGTACTTAATTCAGGTTTCTTATTCCGAATTGCTTTGTTTACGAAGTGATTTCTTTTGTACATGTAATTGTATGAATTTATCCATGTATTAGGTGAAAATTGCTTTTATTTGATATATTTAAACACGTGTAAATCCTTTGCCTGGTTTTTATTCTTGCTTATGAGTAGTTTGTAGGTTGTGAGCAGAGAAAATTTCATTATGGTGACAGTAGCAGGAGGTAGCAGTTATTACCGCGAAGGAGTCCCTCCTTGAAGGGTTTTGATATCTTGCCACTAAGTAGTAATATGTGATAGTTTTTCGGCGAATGTTTTATTTTATGCATCTGGGATTTAAATGTAATTAAGCGTTGAAAAGAAGAGCAAACCACATGTTGGGGTAAAAAAGCAATGTTCTCCCACGCAGCTCTTAACTACTTTATTCTAATATATGGTGACAAATCACTTAGGGTCTTATAAGCACTAAATTGGGTAAAATGTCACCGATTGGTGATGAGTTACACTGAAACATATAGCAAAATTAAAGATGGGGTCTCTCTTACGCTGAAACTTAACATATACAGGAAAACTAAAAACGCGAATTTGTACTTTCCTTTTTTTGTCGGTTTTCCTTAACAATAAAGTGGTCGTGTAAACAAACTTACATCGATAAACAATCATACAGCCCTGGTTTTAATTCGCGAAGCGAGCATGTATACAACTTATATCGATAAATAGTCGCGACTGTCTTGATCTTAAACCGTGAAGTGTTTGAGACACCTAAACTAAAGGTTATATTCAAGCATACAACTTAAAGACCAAAGGTCGCAACAAGTAATTCAAAAAGCTGGTATAACCTTTAAACAAATCACGCAGTCTTTCAAGAAGTTACTATTTAATTATTAAAAAAAAATTGAAATTGTACAGAATTGTCTCTTGATAACGTACGGTAGTAATGTGATAGTAATTTAATTGTCAACACATCATCTTTCAAGCACGCTTATTATTTAAATAACCGCGTCAGTACTGTAAGGCGTTCCTATCATCGATGGTATCATTTGGCATTGTTGATTGTTTTACTAATATTTTCGTCCGCGTAGACTTAATGGGCGGATAAACATGGCATAATAAATCTCAGTGTAATTGTTTTTATTAATGATACCGAGGTTTAACAGAAACGTGTCAAGATAGCCTCGATTTAGGCTGTTAAAACTAACCCGTTATTATTGGTTTTAACTGTAGAGCGATGTATAGCATGTGGAAGATATGAAAAAGAGATGCAGTGGGCCATAGCGCAGTCACACAAACTTCGCTTGCGGGTAGGTTATCGGTCACATTGTTACCTTAACTGTTTTATTTTCACCTTACTTTTCTAGGCTTTATTTTAATTATTTTCAGGTATACTTGATTCAGTCGCCCTTCTTAGAATTGTTTGTCTACGAACTGGTTTCTTTGTATATGAAATTTACGGTAATTGTACGAATGTATTTTAGGTATAAGGAGAAAAGCTGCTTTTATTCACGATACAATTGTGTATGTGTAAATTCATTGTCTGTTTTTTGTTTTTGCCTATGTGCAGTTTACACTGCATTTTATTATTACAGTTACCTTATTATTACCTATTTCATTTTACTGTTTTTTACTCGATTGTTAACTGCCAGCATGCTTGATGTATAACGGCTAAATGTTTGGTGACGCGATTTTAATTCTATTTCTATTTATGACGCAATTGTGGGTATGATTCCAGTTTTTTTTTGTGTTGTGTTTATGTGTCATTGAACTGTTTCATTTTCCTGTTACTAGATTGCTGCATATTGAACCTTTTCTTTGTTTTTCTTGTTCTTATTATTGCGAGAAAAGACGATCTGATGCAAGGAAATAATTTGAGTAAAGTCTATTAGTTAATTTTTGTAAGAATTGGCATCATTTCGAATAAGTTCAATGTTGTTCAATTGAGATTGACTTTGAATTGCGCTTTGAAGGATAGGGTATCTTGGGACACTACCAATATACCTACATTAGTTTATTTTATGCTTATTTAATTGCTACCTATTTAATTTTACTGTTTGTTTCATTTAGGTATAACTTAACCTGAATCATTATTTTATTTTGTCAAGATTAGTGTAATAAATTAATTTTGATTTTATTTGTGGCACCGTTGCTCGTGTGTGTGCGTGTGCGGACGCGCGTGTGCGTGCGCGTGTGTGCATAGGTGCGCGCGCGCGTGGTGCTTTAAAATAATTCTAAGCTTTGAATTATTGTGGGCGAAGTCAATGTAATGCAATCCAATAGTTTTAGTAAGATTTGGATTATTGCCAGTAATCTTAAGCTAAGGCTATATTTGACAATTTGCATAGTTGCGAATAAGTTCAATATTACGCTTTTGAAGATTTTGTAGTCCTTTAATAGACTAACTTCGAATTATGCTTTTAATGATAGGGTACCTTAGGACTACACATGCTATGGCAAATATTATGGTACATCGTTATGTGCTAATAATATTCTTTATTGGTCATACTTTCATGTCATCTTTAACCGTTTGTTTTTTGCAAATATAATGTATGTAATAGACTTAACATACATTCAGGACCACACCACAGTAATTTTAGATTTTTTCAAAATTCGGTTTTCGAAATTTTCGCCTGGGACACATGTCCCAGCAGACTTCTTACCCGGGACATATAAATCCCAATAGTCCCATAAACAAAGACAGTATATTTCAGCTGAATTTTATTGAATATAAAAATAAACAAAGTTCTTACATAAAATAAACAAATTTTTTGAAGAACTAAAACACCAACATGCGTTAAAAAAACCTTATCAAAATCAAAGAAAAGTAATAGTTAAGTATGGTAACTTGCAAAGCAGTTTTTACATAGTGGCACGTTACACATTTGGCACATGGTAGTAGTACGTTTTTCTACTTTTTGTGTTGCACACCTACATCATCTGCGACGGGTTTTTCAATAGGAACACGGTCCCCAACATTTAGTGATAGCTGAAGTTGATCGCCTTCCAGTACAACGTTTTCTTACAACAACAGCATTTTCACGACCACGCCCAATTAGTTCTTCAGCAAGATCGATGAGAAACGTTATAAACGGTTCTTTCTTGTGAATTGTTTTATTGTGCAATATGGAAGCATTTACAATGGCAGTAATCAAGAGTTTGTAGAAGACTTTTCGCCACCATTTCGTCGACTTTCTATCAAAGTCGTACAGAGTTGTAAGCTGATCGGAGATATCTACTCCCCTTATGTGGTCGTTATAGAAAGCAATCGCTTCTGGGCAGTTAATAACTTTTTCCTTTCCATTTTTCTTTTTCCTATGAACATCTGTTGTTTCTGTACCATGACAGTTGCTCAATACAAAAACTTCTTTCGTCTCTTTCCACAAGTAGGCAGTTGTGCCATACATATTTCCCATAGATTTCTGCTCGCCTCTCTCCATGCTTCCTTCAAATTTTGGAACATTTTTTCGGTTTCGCATGCACGTACCAACTACGGCAAATGGCAAGTTATTAATAAGTTTCACTGATGTAAAAAATCTGTCAAAACAAATGGAAGTCTTCTCAACATTTGGAATATAGTCTATCAATTTATGAACTACTCGTTCGCCTAAAGTATTGTTAACGTTCGCTCCAAGCTCTTTACCCAAGTAAATGTCCATATTATAAACATATCAAGTTTTTGAGTCACATATTTCCCAAATCTTTATGCCTCTTTTTATAGGCTTGAGCGGCAAATATTGTTTGAGGCTTGATCTTCCTTTGAATTTTGCCATTGACTCGTCGATGCTGTGGTTAGAACTTGGGCCCATGGCTGCTTGAAATGTTTTCTTCAAACAGTGGACAACATCGTCCACATAATAGGTTTTGGAACAATCAGTCGGTTTTGTGGGTCTGTATAATACATTTTAGAAAGTAATAACTTGCAGCGATCTCTGAATATGGCACTTTTGATAAGTACATTTCCTAAATTCCTCTTGCTTGACCAATAATCGGAAAATTGCGGCAAACGATTATAGCACATGATAAGCGTGCCACCTAATACAATCACGATTTCAGAGGCATCTGTAGACGGAATCTTCTTTTTCTTCATATCTTTTTCCATTACTAGTCGGATATTCGTATTTTGCGAAATATAAATTAGTAAACTTCTTGGGAAGTTTCAAAAATATATCAGGTTTTGAGTAACTTCTGTTTGAAATGATTCATCGTATCCAAATTATTCCATAAAATGACTTCGTTGGGTGGTTGTTGAATATCCCTGGTTGTCTCGTCACTTGATTCGCCTTCAGACGAGGAGTTTCCTGCACTTTCCGAAAAAGATCGGATTTTTCTTTTTTCTCCTCTTTTTTCATTTTCGCTTGCACTCATATCGCTGACTTCACTGTTAGATCGGATTTTTATTTTTTCTCCCCTTTTTTCATTTTCGCTTGCACTCAAGTCGCTATCACTGTTAGACACAAAATCCTGATCGTCGCTACCATGAAACGGGTCTTCAATGTCAGATGAATGTTCAGCCAGTTCAAGTAGCCCTTTTTTTCAGAAAGACGTTTACTCATTCTAGTAGAAAACGAGTATTAATTTCACTTAGGACTAATGGGACATGAGACCATTACAAAAGACTAGTGGGACACATATATCCCAGGTCCGTTTCTGACCTAATAATTATTGATAACAAAGTTGTACTTAAAATAAATGCAGCCAATTCAACAAAATTATGTTAGCTGTGCTTTTTACTTACGTTTTATTCGAAATATTTCCACTAATACTCAACAAATTACACGAAAAACACAATATTGTAGGCTAGGTGAACAACCGCTTGAGAATAGACACAAACTAGACGCTACAGAATGGTCGAATGGATGCGGAACTGGTCGGAAATGCTTGAATACTAAATAAATGACGGGTGGGACATGATTTATTGATAAATTAACACGTTTTAAAACCAACAGATTTTTTTGAAAGTCCACTGGGACGTATATGTCCCGTTAGTATTGAAAGGGTTAAATTAATATTTAAGGTAACGATTGTCTTAAGGTTCACCTTTTCATATTTTAATATAGGTTTGGAAATGCCCTTTTATATAAATATACTATTTGATACAATATTTTAGAATACAAGGGTTGTGCCTTTCCTATGCAATTAACACCACTCAAATTTAATATTTTAAAGAGTTACTTCAATAACCTACTACAAAATTGGCAATTTCGGTTAATGATTTTTTTTTTCGTAAATAGGTGACTCAAAACAAACAGCGCGGAATGTGATTAAAAACTTGCACCATTATCAAATGAAGAAAGTAAACACGTTAATCAAGCCTATTGTCATTTTATTTTAATTTTAGTTGCAATCGATACAGTTGCGAATCGCAATTATTCATTGCAATGTTTGCACGTTTAACCCTTAAAACTCTATCCTTGCAAAAAAAGGAAAAGCAACTTTTCTGATTTTTGGAAAATATGGCCAAATATAATATTTGGAAAGGGCAATTTTGTTAATTCATGCATTCAATTACTGTTTCTATTCTATGTCAAATTGCGACAGTTAAAACGGTGTTATGGATATTGAGTAGAGGTAAGTAGCTTATTAATTCTATAAGAATTTAAACGATCTCATTTTTAACGTAAATTGCTTGAGGTGTTTGTAATACACGTATGATCAGAACGTTGTAAAAGTAGGACTTTTTCTATTACTAACCATATGACCGTCGTCATCGACGCGATTTAGAATACTGATCTCACGTTGACCATAATAAAACACTTGCAAAGGATAAGAAAAGTTGTGCAGGTAGTAGATATACTAGGCCGATACTAACTCACTTTTGTCAGTAGATTAGTCACCAGATTTTTAAAGTCACCAGAAAAGTCACTTGATTTCAAGGTTGGTAACATTGCCTGCTTCAAGGTCACCGCTTTAAGGTCACGTGGTAGGGAAGGTTGGTAACACTGTCTCTTCAAGGTCCCCGCTTCAAGGTCGTTCACATTGCTTATCTTCAAGGCCATCCATACTCCCACGTGCCCTTCGCTTCAAGGTCACACGCTCCGTGTCTGGAAGTATATTCCTCAAGGCCATTGAAATAACTAGATTTGAAAGTCACTAGAAAAGTTACTAGATTGTTTTTCAAGGCCATTGAAGCAGATGAAGTAACTAGATTCGAAAAAGTCACTAGAAAATTTACTAGATTGTTTTTCAAGGTCATTGAAGCAGATTCTCTACATCCAGGTCAATTGTTTTCAAGGTTATCGTACACATTACCTGCATCGAAATATATTTCTCAAGGTCATCACATTGTCTACGTCTAAGCACGTGGTTCCAACGTCGTCACATTGCATACCTCTAAACTACAAGGTTTTTCAAGGCCACGTTCCCTGCATCTGTCTTCAAGGCCAGGAAATGGTCAAGGTCACCAATCAATTCTCCGGCTGAGTGTTAATTTGACAGAAATTTTCAAGGTTACGCCCCCCAATTCCAGGAAGTTCATTGACCTCTGTCTCAAGCCCTGAGGTATACAGATTGTTGTCTATGCTTGTTTCAAGGTCATCAAGCAATTCTTGGAAGTTTACTTTGTAAGGTCACGCCCCCCAGCAAAGTGCACTGACCTCAAGTGGTTCCGTTCCCCAAATACAGATAGACGTTTCCCAAAACAGGTAGCCGTTTCCTAAAACAGGTAGCCGTTTCCTAAAACAGGGGGGCCGTTTCCCAAAACAGATAGCTGTTTCGCAACACAGGTAGCCGTCCCTCCCCCCCCCATTTCAAGGTCACACCTCTGAGAAAAGAACAAAGGCGATTCATTATTCTGGTCGAGTTATAATTCCTAAAAATAGATTATCTAGATTATGTTTTAGGCTCAATTCTGAGAAATCAATTTTCAAGAACAAAGGGATCCATTGTTCAGGCAGACACTTCAAAGTCTATGCTTACAATTTTCAAGGTCACACTTCTGATAAAAAAACAAAGGCGATCCATTGTTCAAGCCGACGCTTCAAAGTCTATGCTTACAACTTTCAAGGTCACACCTCTGAGAAAAGAACAAAGGCGATCCATTGTTCCGTCACAATTTATAAAAATAGATCGTTATCCACCTACCCCCACCATTTCAGGCTCGATTCTGAGAAATCAACTTTCAAGAACAAAGGCGATCCATTGTTCAAGCCAACGCTTCAAGGTCATCTAACAAATAAAATATTTTTTTATAAAACTTACAATTTATTAACCACAATATTTATCTAATGCATGTGACCTAGAGATATCGAAAAAATATAAAGTTATAAATGTGACAGTAATTAATACGAAGTATGGTGAACGTATAGTGTTAGAAACAGAAGAGTTTAAATGTGTTTTATACCTCAGCGCTTTTACGAGTATTTCAAAGAAGAAGAAAATCGAATTGAGGAATTTAAAACGATGCTAAATACAAAGGTTCATTCATGAGTAGTTTGGGTGCAGTCGGAAAAACGACAAACATAACATTTAGTGCATCCAACCATATGTAAACATGCTCATTTCGAAAATAGTGTTCAGTCGTAGTGCGGTTGTGGACAAGTAAAGCCATGCAAGCAGCAATAAAATCATTCCTGGAACGATCTGGAGGTTCACTGCCGGATACTTCATACCGCTGTAGTAACAATATGAATAATAATTTAACATTTTGTTGTTCATGCTGTTAAAATAGTGATGGTAGTAGTAGCAAAAATGAAGAGAAACAAGAAGGTTACACCAACTGGTCATCATCCTTTCAACATAGAGATGAGGTGTATAAACAGGCAGCTAATGAATGCTTAATCGATTGTTCTTCCTACAAACTATCGAACGATACGCATATTGAAATTGGATACAGTACACACCTTAACCTTGCACCAGTAGTGCGTATGGGATGTGGCAACAGCGATAATGTGGTATTAAACATGAAGGAATGGAATGAACTTCTAAGATGGTATTATTATTACTTTCGGGGATGTAAAATTTATTATAATTACAATCAAGATCAGGAATTTAATAGCATTATTTGTTGGCACCTATGCCTACAATTTCTATATAAATAATCGATACAGCCGTAAATTTTCTTAGTTATGCCAATAACATTCAGTTTAGAAGGTGTTGGTAACATAGATAGCTGCAATTTCTATCCACAGATAGAGCTAGATTTGGAGAAGAAATACGTTGTTGGATTGGGATTTTACGAGTGCAACAGCATTAGACACATTTATACGGGCAACGATAGATTTTATTTTACAACAAATTCATCTCATTTGCGAGTGATTAATATTCCACACGGTGCCTATAAGTTAGATGAAATTAGTGATTACTTGAAATCAAAGATACCCACAGAAAAATTTTTCATTAGGGCAAACAACAATACGCTTAAGTGTGAGATAAACAGTTCATTTGAGATCGATTTTACTAAAGAGAGTAGCATTGGGCGCATGCTCGGTTTTGAGCCTAAAATATTAGAAGCGAATATTTTACATACGTCCACGTTAGACATCCAAATAATTAAACACACTAATCTACATGTAGAGTGCAACATTATAAAGGGATCTTTTCGAAACGGTAAACCTGCAAAGCTAATATATGAAATTGACGTTTCCGTCCCCTCGGGCTATCGTTTGGATAAAATTCCAACCAACACTCAATATTTAGAAGTAAACACAGGCATAATAAGTAATATAACAATCAAATTGACAAATCAAAAGGGAGAGTTAATAGACTTTGGTGAAAGTGAACCATTCACGGTACGCCTAGTACTAAAAAAACATGGGTCTGCGAATTAATCATAGGACAATTCCATCTTCATACAAAAGACTTCATCCCAATCAACCCTCATTGCAGTTAACATCTGCAGAGAAACATGTTTCAAAACGTGCATTTTTGTGATGAATGAACCTTCCAGTAATACGTGGTAAATAATTAATTTAGATGAAGAATTAAAATATTAATGTATCTATAAGAAATTTTAAATAAATTTGTAATGTGTAAGAGACCTTGAAAGTGTATGAATGAAATATGAAAATATAAACTTTCACCATTAACACTCATAATAAAATACTTATCTTTTTTGTGATTTTTTAATGGTGTACTTTAAATTATACAATCTAAACGTTTCGATAACACTTACAGTTATCTTCGTCAGTAGTAATGTTTGTTAAAAATTGTTAAAGATGTAGTAAACAATTTTGTCAAATTTGAAAAATTCAAACATAAACATAAGCCTGCTATTAATATAACAGTTTGAGAAACGTATAAATAACTATAAAATTGTAGTAAAGAATAACTAGGTCATTAAAATTAAATATTGTTAAACCGCCTCAAAGATGACAAACCAGAACACTCTCTACGACGAAAGCTAAAGTGTTATCGAAACGTTTAGATTGTATAATTTAAAGTACACCATTAAAAAATCCCAAAAAAGATAAGTATTTTATTATGTATGAATGAAGTTTACTTGTTTAATGTCTATCTCTTTTGCACAATATGTTCTGCTTACACACATCGCAACCTGAAGTTATTGTATCGCTTTGTCGAAGTCCTCTGAATGCATATGTATTCATCTAAAATATGTAATGCGGAAAAAGTCAATGTTTTATTGAACAATGGGTTTTCTTTGTTTGTTAATAATGCATTTGCATTCTTAAAAATTTATAGGAATGTATAAAAAATGTAATATTCAAACTAATAGGGATTTTCTTTGTATAAAACATACAATGATCTGCATTCTTAAAAATGTAGTAACCAATTTTAATAATTTTAACAATAAAGCTTCCCAAAACTACATTGCATAATTAGTAATATAATAATTAACAGACCTTAATGAAAATGTGTTATGAAGAAAAAGGTTTCGCTATAAATAACTATATGTACAATGAATTTTGCTAAAACGATAGGTTTGCATTCAAAAGTGTGCATGTAATTTAAAAAATGCAATATGTAATGTGAACAAGGGATTTTCTTTGTATAACAATGAAAGTATTTATAGTGATAGATTTGCCTTCTTGAAAAATTTATATGAATTAAACAAACTGTAATGAAATATATGTGTAGTAATTAAGCTTTTCAAAGGCATAATTAATAACAATTAATTTAAAGCGGTACGCTTACATAGGTTTGAGAAGACATTCATATAAAAGACATCATCCCTATAGTAAATCTTTAATTAGTCATCAACCCTCATTGTGGTTAACATCTACAGAGACACAATAACCGAATCAATAAACGTACATTTTGATGATGCTATAATTAAATCAGATATTCACACCTATCTTCCGTATGGCTCTTCTAAGTATGGACCTTCCGAAGAAATACGCATTTTAATTCAAAGTCGTCAGGATCTAATTACAGCTACTTATGATAGTTTTCTGTACATAGAAGGTAAGCTGAAAAAAGAAGATTATGGAAAATCGTGCAACTTAACCAATAATTTCCCCAACTTCCTTTTCGAAGAGATTCGTTACGAGTTAGGTGGCCAAAGAGTGGACTTTTGCTGAAATCCCGGTTATAACATCTACACTTAAAGGATACATTAAGCCATTTGGGGTAGTCACTAAACAATGAGGAAGTAGAATTCGATGAGGGAAATGGCGAAAAATCCTTTACAGTATGCATACCATTGAACCACATATTTGGAATAATGGAGGATTATCGTCAAGTGATCGTAAATATGCGTCAAGAGTTGATTTTAATTTGATTTAGAAGCGACAACAACTGCTACTACGGTGATGTTGATGTGGAAATAACCCTAAATAAAATTCAATGGAAAGTACCACACTTAACCCTTAGTGATGCCGCGAAACTGGACTTGTTTGAAGGAATCAATAAGAATTCTATTATACTGTTCCATTTCGTCAATGGGAGTTATATGAATTACCGGCTTTAAAACAAGCAACTTCTGATATATGGCCAATAAAAACGTCAACGCAACTGGAAAAAACCACGCTGGATAATTGTTGCATTCAAACAAGGTAAAAGGTACACATAGTCTGCAAGAGCCGGAAATTTTGATCACATTAACATCAGAAACCTTAAAGTACATCTGAATTCGAGTATTATCCTATGAAGCAATGCATTTGAACTTCAGTGCTCCAATACATACCTGCCTATCGCAATTTTTGAAATTCGATGTGACTACTATGTGAAGATAATACAAATGCATTATTCAACTACCGAATTCAAATCATGTCCAGTATTTGTAATGGACTGTTCTAAACAGAATGAATCCTTAAAAAACTCAACTGTAGACATCAAATTGGAAATGGAATCTCTAACACCTTTCGATAATGGAATCGTTGCCTATGGTCTTATTCTCCACGATGCTATTCTGCAGTACAACCCACTCACCGGAGAAGTGAAAAATTATAATCTGCACGTCTAGTATATAAATAAAAATGTTGTAATTATTCATCTAGTTTCATTTTATCCATCAAAGATGAAAGTAGTTGCGCAGAAACAAAAACGTCCAATTCAAAATCATGACTTTGATGAAAAGTCTGGTACTTCAAAACATGGTGATTTACTTCCTAATAATATACGCGGTATTATACGTGGCCCTTCCAATTGTGGTAAAACAAACGCAATGATCAGTCTGATTACCGAGAAAAATGGCTTGAAATTTAAACATGCATACGTATACTCTAAGTCATTGAATCAAAACAAGTACAAACTTTTACAGGAAATGCTACTTCCGATAAAGGATACAGATTACTTTACGTTCAGTGATAATCAAGATGTGATTGAGCCGAATTGTGCAAAAGCAAACTCTATCTTTATCTTTGATGATATCGCCTGTGAAAAGCAAAATAACATAAGGGCATATTTTTCTATGGGTAGACATAACGATATTGACTGTTTCTATTTGGGTCAAACTTACAGTAAAATTCCAAAGCAATTAATTCGTGACAATGCGAATCTAATTATATTATTTGAGCAAGATGAATTAAACCTAAAACATGTGTATGAGGATCATATAAGCCCCACCATAAGCATGACATTGCTTCGGGATATGTGTTCAAAGTGCTGGATAGATCCGTTTGGTTTCATAGTCATAAATAAGGATGCTGAAGTCAATAATGGTCGCTATAGGAAAAGGTTTGATGAATATATAATACCTTAACTGCTCAGTTTAAGTAGCTCAGGGTAAACTGGAACCTGTCTTGCTAAACCCTATATAACACTTTAACCTGCTTTCAGTGGTTTATTAGTTACTCACCCGTTTAGGTATTAACAGCTATCTATTCAAACTCCAATTGTGCTACAATGGATAATAAGGAGATGATATTAAAGCGAAAAATTATTCAGGCTCATAAAATAATACAGCAGAAATATAACAGTCTTAAAACTGCCCACATTTATAATGAAAGAACGTTTGAAAGTACTTATAAACCTCTAATAGAACCTCTAACTGAAATAGTTAATAAAATGTATCCTGAAAAAAGACACCCAAAAAGGAGTCCGTTGACGTTAAACCCAAAAACCCTTTGTTCATATTTGAAGAAACATCTACTACTCCTACTAGCCGCTAGCTCAGGCTTCATTTCACCTCATTAGCAAGGAAGATGCCCCCTAGCTCAGCTTCCGTTTTTCAAATAAATCTCCTCAGTCCTCGTACACCATCTTTCCTAGAAACATCTGTCGTAGGAGAGATTAATGCGAGGAAGAAGAACCTCTTAGTATCAGTGATTCCCATCTCGAAGAATTTCTCGAGCAGTACACATTACCTCATGTAAACGTGTCGAATAACATTTCCAGCATGGGGATCTCGCTTATTATAAAAGATACAGATTTGGTTAAATTAGATGAATTACTCTAAGATTAGTGAAATTATGGACCTCTCCAATTTCCAAATTTCCATGTATTTTAAGACTTATGGCAAGAAAAGAAAAATGTCAAATTTCTTTTTCTTGTAATATCTTTGTTATATTAGACATATAAATTTTATTTGCACTTTCTTAAGATATTTTTATGAGAATTTAAATATCAATTTGGATTTTTGCACTTTCTATTTTTAGTTTCAACCCTAAATTAAATTTTTCTTATGGAACGACAAGTCGGCTTTGAAATAATTGATCGTGTTTTTTATCCTCTTTACAATGATATAGCACATGTACTATCTATTTTTAAAAACAACAAAGAAAATTAAAAAAATGTATTTTATTAAAGACTCTAACAATAAGTAGGCTGAAACATGAAACGACAAATAATAGATAACAACAAGAGTTAAGCAGGTAATAGTATTGGAATAATTATCCAATTATAAAAGATGTTCAAACAATTGACCTTCCGTTCTAAACATAATTGTGCCCGTAGTGTCGACGTAATTGCTCTGCGTAGTTTTGGTTTAATGCTACCAAATGCTGCAAGAACCACGAAGATCTTGCATTCTCAAATGTTTGCACACACTCGATTTTTACGTTAAAGGAAAAGTCCAAGGGCGTTAAGTCTGGAGATCTGGTGGCCATAAATCGGCCCTCGATTACCAATCCATGAATTTAAACCGATCATTAAGATATTAGATGATGTTTGAATTGTGGGGTCGCCATCTTGTTGGAAGCAGATATTAATATTCTCAATCAGTGGTAAATCATCAAGTTTATTTTCTAAATCAGTTTGTAGTAAATTCAAATACTTTCACTATTTAATGTTTCGTTAAAAAATAAATAAGTTTAGCGCCTAAAATGCCATACCAGACGTTAAAACCAAATCTCACTTGATGCCGACTTTCCTTAACAACGTGAGGATTTTCACGGTCCCAAAAGTGAACATTGTGTCGATTGAAAAGGCCATTATTTGTAAATCTGCTTTCGTCAGACCACAAAATCGTAGCTGGAAAATTATCGTTATCCTACATTGATTAACGTACCATTGGCAAAATTGTAATCTTCTCCTGATCTCCATCTCTAAGTCCCTGCAGAATGGTGTACTTATACGGATGATACCTGTGACGTTTTAAAATTCTTTGAGATTAGTTTTCAAATACCAATGTTATGTTCAATTTCTTTAACAGATGTTGAAGGATTTTCAATAACTGATTGTAATACATTTAGTTCTGCATCTTCATTCGTAATTTCATTTCTAGTAGGTTTTGAAAATGAACCATATTCTTTTAAATTAATTACCAAATTTCTGTACGTACGAGCACTGGCTGCCTTCTTTCAGGATACAGCCTCAAGTACATCCGTTCAGCTTCTATACTGTTTTTATGAGACAAGATGTACAACTCAACATATCAAACTTTTCATTATAAATAAATAAAGCCATGTTTGACACAAAAATATTCTGGAACGAATATTTTTAAGTGACATTAAATTCTATTATGTTTTTATGTTTCACGGCCTACTTATTGGTCTTTAATAAAATACATTTTTTAAATTTTCTTGTTGTTTTAAAATAGATAGTACATGTGCTATATCATTGTAAAGAGGATAAAAAAAACGATCAATTATTTCAAAAGCCGACTTGTCGTTCCATAAGAAAAATTTAATTTAGGGTTGAAACTAAAAATAGAAAGTGCAAAAAAATCCAAATTGATATTTAAATTCTGCATAAAAATATCTTAAGAAAGTGCAAATAAAATTTATATGTCTAATATAACAAAAATATATTACAAGAAAAAGAAATTTGACATTTTCTTTTCTTGCCATAAGTCTTAAAATACATGGAAATTTGGAAATTGGAGGTGTCCTATAATTTCACTAATCCTTAGGAGTAATTCATCTAATTTAACCAAATCTGTATCTTTTATAATAAGATCCATCATGAAATGTTATCTGGGACACGTTGTATACGTTGAACGTATTATGAGGGATCTTGAAGGTGCTATTGATCACACTTATGGAGTCCACTACGACACCAAAACAGACAAATGGAAATTGGTAATACCCCCATCACAATTAAAGGAAACGATATGATTATTAAAGGTGTCACGTATAAAGGGACTCCAGGTTTATATATCTACTTATTATGAATGAACCCGATTTAAATCTAGTAAATTCAAAGGATAGAAAGAATTATAAACGTATTTTAGAAGCTACGAATGTTGCAAGGCGAGATTATGATGTAAGCGGACAGATTCGCGGAAGCCGCAGCAAAAAGTATACACATATAATCAAACCCTTGCTGTCAGCATCATCACCCACAACTCAGGGAGGTGGAGCTATGTTTTTTAAGGAATTAACAAACAGACAGATTGAATATAAGTATTGGAATGATGTACACGAACTAATTCGTGATCTAGAAGTATTGTGGGCAGAAAAATTGGCTGGAAACACAGCCTGTCGTAAATGATTATCAATTGTAGAGGAATTGTATGAAGATGGATACATTGAAAGACCAAACACTAGTTTTCTGAACAATATAAATCAGAATGCATTGATGTCGACATATCATAACTAAAATGCCCCTTGATAAATTTGGACGGTCACATGCCCAGTATCAATTTAAGAAATTAACCCCTCAGTTTCAACTTATTGATGATAATCTATTCGATATCGAGAATAAGAGACTCAGCAATGTTGCCAATCCCATAGATCCTCAAGATGTCATCACCAAGCAATACTATTTATCGACAAGGTTGAATTTGGATGGAAACCGTTTGACACAGTTGGCGGATCCGGAAGAAGATGGTGATGCTATAAGTAAAGGATACCTTGATTTTTGTCTGCAAGTAGTTCTGAAAGCTGTTAAAGGAAACTTTAACGTAGTGTTGGAGAAAAAACTACATCAACTTAAAGAAATTGTGGATAAATTAGTACCATGTCCAAACTACAACTCGTCAATGAATTGCACAAACCCGCAAGAAAAAATTTTAAACGAAGGCGCATAATAATTAAGGAATATGATGACCTCTGGCAAGCAGATTTGGCCGAATTTAACACATATGCCAAACAAAATAAGGGCTACAAGTATACTTTGGTGGTTATTGACTGGACTGGACCAAAGGATTAAAAACAAATACGGGCATGGAAGTTGCCATGCAGGCAATCTTCAAAACGGGCCGGAAACCTTCCAATTTGCAGACAGATGCAGGAAAAGAATTCTACAATGACCATTTCACTAAACTAATGCAGCGTTATCGAGTCAACCATTACTCCACCTATAGCACAAAGAAGGCAGCAATTGCGGAACGTGTTATCAGGACCGTTAAGTCTGCTCTATATAAGTCATTCAGCCTACAGGGTAAATATAAATGGATTGATACAATTGACACCGTAACGATGGATTATAACAATCGTAAGCATTGAACTACAAGAATGAAGCCCAAAGATGTCGGTAATCATACAAAGCTAGAGGCTTACACTCTCATAAAAACAGTTGATAGGAATCGTTATTGTGTGGGTACAAATCAGTAAGTTTAAAAGTATTTTCGCCAAAGGATACACCCCCCCCAATTGGTCAAGTGAACTATTTAAGATTGTGAAAGTTCGCATTACTAACCCAACCACCTACATGTTGGAAGACATAAAAGGATCAACTGTACTGGGAGGCTTTTATGAACACGAATTACAGAAAACAAAGTATCCGGATGTGTACCTTGTGGAAAAAGTGCTTCGCTCCAAGGATAATAAGTTATTCGTAAAGTGGTGGGGATTGGATGAAAGATCATGGATCAACAAAGACGATTTAGTTTTATAATATAGCTATAGGGATTGTTTGTAACTTTTAGATGAAATAAGACCACATAAAAAAATTATAATTGTAATAATTGTATTTTATTTTTTTAAATATTACATCATCTTATATAGTAAACCTCAAGTATTTCTATAATTGCTTAAATTACTGGATGCCATATTCCCGAATGTGGCCCACATGTCCATCCCAAGCAGGAATTTGTTTCACCTTTCTCAATGTTTTCCAAAATCCAGAGGTAAATTTTGTGGTGCTTCTCATTTTCCCACGGTTGAAACTTATATGTAATTTTTTGTTCTAATAATACTTCAACTAAAATAGCGAGGCACTTATAATTAGCATAATATGCTGCTGTCTCAATACATTCACTTATAATAGAGAAAGTGTCTTTATAAACAATATTTTGTACGCTAACATTTGTCGAAGTACACAATGAATCAACCCATAATAACTTGTATATGTACTACGTCACCAAGTAAATTCATGTCATCTAAAATTCTATCTACATTAGAGGTTAACGAACCTTTATCGGTACACAATTTCGTAAAACTTTTAATGGTATTGTCTAAACTAATTTTTCTATCAAATAATGTCTTAATAATAACTTCATTTGCACACTTTGAGTTAAGCACACAGTTAAAACACTCATCAGGAATAACAATATGTTGCAATATATATAAAATAAAAGCTTTCAGACATATCAGAACGCTTCAGGTACTTTCTGTAGATTTGATCACTACTGTACTGCAGTTCTTCCTGCAAGTTGTTTGAAGACTGCTATTGTTTACTGAAAGTTGTACCCCAAGGTCTAGTATCAGTGAAATCAAATTTACTAAGCGTTTATCGTCATAAGGATTAAGTATGACTTTATTTTGTTTAATGGTAAACACATCATGTTTCTTTGATCTTATGAGATGTTGATAGCGCCTTATTACGCCACCATCAAACAA
Source organism: Vesta saturnalis (assembly GCA_036346205.1). Classification (NCBI taxonomy): domain Eukaryota; kingdom Metazoa; phylum Arthropoda; class Insecta; order Coleoptera; family Lampyridae; genus Vesta; species Vesta saturnalis. Next base: position 972,921 of record JARFJB010002170.1, on the reverse strand, counting down.
AACCTGTTTATAATCATTAATCGTGATCTGCCTCACGCTTGCTCGGGTATAACCCTTTGATTTTTTTACAACCTTTTCATCAACCGCGTAAGCATACATTTTCGCGTGAAGTCCTACAAATTCCACCATAATTTCGCCATGATTTTCATGTTTCATTAAGCCGGGCACTTTTTTATTTACTAATGGGAGTCCAAAGATGTTATCGGGACTATAATCATATGTATCGAATTTATCAATGTCCTACATTCATAGATATCGGGAACCGAAAAGGCGTATATGAGGTTATCTGTATCCGTGTACAAGAGCTTAGCATTGTTATGGAACTTGGGTAGCGTGTAACCGTAATGAAAATTATATAAAAAAGTTTTTGAAACGTCTAAAACACTGAATCCCGCATATATAGGTTTACTGAAATACACTTCAAGCTTATTCATTGTCAAATATTGTACAACTATGAAAATTTGGTTTTGCTATGTAAGCACGAGCACCATAGCGACCCTCCCATTTCGTTACTAAACGTATGTCCTTATGCTTAAGTACATTTTCCATCAGTTTCCCGAAAACACTATTAATCATTAATTTATAGAAATTTTTATCGAATTCATTTTCAGATTGCTGACGCATGGCTGTATTTAAATCTATATATTTTTTTAACCACGGGGGCTGTTTAAAACATAATATACGGTGTACTTTTACCAACTTCAATCCATATTTTAAATATACTTTCAAATTTCTGTAAAGAATTACATAATTACGTTTTGGATACAATGTAAGCAGTATTTTTTTCATTTTGGAATCAGATGTGGGTGGAACCATATGTTCAGGTGCCAGCGGTAGATCACTGTGACTCTCATGTAATTCTATAGGATAGCCTAAATCACTCGACTATATAACCAATTTACGAATCATCGGGATGGTTTACTAAAGCTAAAGTTTCAAAATTACATTAAATTATTATTAGTACATTAAATACACACTTTCGGAGGTGGGATCAAATTTTTCCCCCATGTACTTATTGTTAGCTTTAGCATACCGATTTGAACATTGAGCTACACCACCTCTTATCCCTCCTTCAATAAATATTAACATATCAATGTCTGTAAATAGTTCTAACTTTACTTGTGTAATTTTAAGCATAGCATCGAATGATAAACCGGGAGCTGTATAATAGTGCAGAGGGTCAAGCTCGTACGTACTTAAACAAGTTTGCCGAAAGTTCTCGAAAATATCTGCTAAAAGTATAACGTTAACCGCATGCGCAAAACTCTCATCACTGATTCCCTCATAATTAAGATGACTGAAAAATGCTTCTTTGGGAGGAGCGTGGTCTTGTTTAATTTATCCCACGTATAATATACTCATAAGGAAACACACCTTTGCGAACTACTAGAAAATTCCATCATTGTTGCAATTAGCGCGTAATCATTTTTTTCCTATCTCCAAATAGTCTGACAACTTTTCAATACTACTGCTCATAAATCTGAAAAAGTCAATAAATCTAAACTTAATTTTGGTGCCTTCCATTACCTTCGTGAAAGAGTTTAGGTTACATGCCTGGTGCGCTGCCCCTCGAATGCTCCTGTATGATGATTATGGTCTCTAACTTTTATATCAGAATTAGTAAATGGTTTTCGACAAATGTGACAAATCAAATTGCTCAACCTGACTGAGACTTAAAGTACCCATAGAAATTATTTGATTGATTATTTCGGTAGCCCAATGTGCAATACTTTGAAGCTCATTAACAAACCATTGAATGCAATCCTTTCCTCTCGGGATAAAGAATCATCACATGAACACTTCAAATAGTAAGCAATGCTGAAAGGTGTATGTTTGGAGTGAAATAGAGTATTACTTTCGTTACCATTTGCACACTTCTCTAAAATACTTTCTAAATCGGCGTAAATGACAAATGGCACCTTTTATTGAAATGCGAATTTTTGAACTGTAAATTCATTTCTGCTTGGGTAGCAGCCTAGAGCATTGATTAAGTTGATTGGAATATGTTAAATTTCTAAGCTACATCAGACGAAAAATGATTCAAACACCGGTTACAAATTACTTTCTTATGACCATGCTTTGATATCTGTTTTGAAAATAAAGCTGACATATTTTTAATCTATGTGAAATGGTATATAGTGTTAATATCATCCTCGGCTTGATCATTGCCGCTTTGGTGATTACGCAATACAAAGAGTACAACTTTTTTACCATTTATGCAGTACAAATTAATTGCGAGGTTGTTTAGCTTCTCAAATTTTTTTACATCATACAGCTGAATGGGAAAGTGAATTGAATCAAAATTCAAAACATCTAGAAAATTAGGATAACTTTGAACCCTTTCCGTATTACGCTGCGCGGGATATAACGCTGACACAACGGCCCACAGGAAGTAATACTCATCGTTATTTTTAACATTCACTACCGCACGATTTAGTGCTATGAAGCGAGGAACTTTAACATAGGTTGAACAACCACCTCTAAATGAGACATAGCTATTAATATTCACTTTTAAATGTGACTTCATTGTAATGCCCAACCGGAATCCCTTTCGGAGAACTCCACTAATTTTATCCGTAACTTATCATACACGTTTTCATTGTACCAGACACGTACATTGGTTGAAATATCAATAACGCAATTTTTTGTGGCAAAAGTCTTCAACTCAATACTATGATTTTGGAGTTGCATGAAATTGCATGCTAAGACCACATTCACCTTTAACATGGATTTCATTAACATTAATTTCACCTTACGTGCAAAACTATTATGTGTTTAGTAAAAACATCAAAGGGTCCTTAATGTTTGACATATTGATTATAATTCCTGTAAGTAACCTACCGTTCAAACATGAGTCAAGGGGGTACCAACGTAATTTATGTATACCTTTTTTATTGACAATTCCACTATCAACTTTCTCTGAAGCGTTCTTTAACCGCCTCAATCTAATCAGATAGCACTTGATCAATGCTAAATTGCTCAAGCTTAAGCAGACCTTCATTGGTCTCGTGATAAATTTTATGTTTAATTATATCTTGAAAGAACTTAATATTGGTGTTAACTATACGGATGTGCTTCGAAAATTCCTTTTTTATTTTCAATAAGGGAACAACACGACTTATTAAATTAACTATCTCACTACTACTTGGCATACTCATGGTTATTTTTAACAATATAAAGCACACACGTAATAATGAACTTTTAACAAATATCTAATTGCTCTTCACAACACTTTCGGTTTACAATAAAACTCCTAGTCACGATTGTAATGTATAAAAATATTACGCGCACAGTGGTGATTATGTAATAATACTTTAGGTAATTTGTTGTAACGATTGCAATGTATCGACTGACGTGGGACTGTTCTTTATCTACTTATATAGATAAGATCGGGTAAGGTCGGATAAGTTCGAATCACCTTTAACCTTGAAACTATATTTCTCGGAATTGACCTTGAAATTTGTGTTTACGGAACTGTATAATTAAAAGATTTTAATTTGTGTTTTGCATATAAGTTTAAGAGACGTAGGTTTGTAATAAGTCTGAACAATGTCTCAAAGTAAAAGGATCTCAGATCCTGATTGAACTTTAAGAAGCTGAATGTATGGCTAGTAAACATTATAATGCAGCGATGAAAATACCTATTAGGAAGATGATGATGTATCGTGGACCACATTAAACGAGAATCAGTTGAAGGAAATTGAATGTGAAAAACAAATAATAAATAAAATAGATATGATCTAGCAAAGGTATTACAAAATGTTAAGTGACAGTACATCAAACATCCCATAATATGTACATTCACTTAAATCGATTTTTATCTGTATATATATATATATATATATATATATACATATATGTTGTGGTTAATAAATTATAGGTTTTATAAAAAATATTTTACTTGTTAAATGACCTTGAAGCACCAGTCTGAACAATGCCTTTGTTCTTGAAAGTTGATTTCCCAGAATCGAGCCTGACATGGCCGGGGTAGCTAGATAACAATCTATTTTTAGAAACTATGAGTCAGCCAAAACAATGGATCGCCTTTGTTCTTTTATCAGAGGTGTAGCCTTGAAAATTATAACCATAGACCTTGAAGCGTCGGCTTGAACAATGGACCGCCTTTGTCCTTGAAAGTTGATTTCTCAGAATCGAGCTTGAAATGGTGTGCTAGATAACAATTTATTTTAGGAATTAGACTCAGCAAAACAATGAATCGCCTTTGTTCTTTTCTAGTGGAACTTGAAATAACGGCTACCTGCGTTGCGAAACAGCTATCGTTTTGAAACTTTTAGAAACATACTGTTTTAGAAACGCTACCTGTTTTGAAACGTCTATCTGTATTTGGGAACGGAACCACTTGTAAATACATTGCTGGGGCGTGACCTTAAAAATAAACTTCAAGAATTGTGATATTGAAGCAAAATAGACAACAATCTGTATACCTCAGGGTGAGACAATCAATGAACTTTGTTAGCGTAACCTTGAAATTTCGTCAAATTAACACTATGGAGAATTGATTGGACTTGACCATTTTGCCTTGAAGACAGATGCAAACGTGGTCTTGAAAAACAGTTTAGAGATCAATGTATGACCTTAAAACTAGACGTAACAATGTAAGGACCTTGAAATATATTTCGATGCATAATGTGTATAACGTTGAAAAATTGACCTATGTGGACAATTATTCAATGACGTTGAAAAACAATCGTAATTTTCTTGAAATCGTTACTTCAATTTTAAATATCTTTGATAACTGTGACCTTGAACAAACCTAGCATGGATGACCGAATAAAAATCAAAAAAAAGAATATGTAAATTTCCTACCACGTGGCCTTAAGCTACCTTGAACAAAATGTTACCAACCAAATCTATGACTTTTCTGGGATTTTTCAAATCTAACAAAAATTAGGATCCCTAGTATCTACTATTAGGTAAATCTTTCAAACAAATTTTTCTAAAAATATCTATGATTTAATTTTGGTCAAAGAACGAAATTTTAAATGAAAAATAATTAAATTTGTCGCTAACAATTGGAATATTTTTAAAAATTTGGTCTATATCGTAAAATCTTCTAAGGATAGCAGATTTTTTATGTGTTAAGAAATTGATAAAATTGTCTATTTTTACTAGATACGCATAAAAATGTTAAATCCTATTTTCGAAAAAAATTGATCTTAAGTTGATTTTCGATTAACAATGGTGATCAACACGGACAGATTTCAAGTCAAATTAGAAAGTATTTGTTGACTTAAAGATTAAACTTAAATCATTGTATCTCAAAATTAAAACAATGAAAATAAAAAATGTCAAACTTTATCCAAGTTTTTTACTCTAAAGAAAAAACGAATCATTCCATTCACGTTTGTTATAAATATTTTTATGGTCAAATACGATATATGTTATTAAAATATAAAAACG
>JARFJB010002170.1:957500-960000 GCA_036346205.1 Vesta saturnalis | reverse complement strand
TATATATATATATATATATATATATATATATATATATATATATATATATATATATATATATATATATATATATATATATATATATATATATATATATATATATATATATATATATATATATATATATATATATATATATATATATATATATATATATATATATATATATATATATATATATATATATATATATATATATATATATATATATATATATATATATATATATATATATATATATATATATATATATATATATATATATATATATATATATATATATATATATATATATATATATATATATATATATATATATATATATATATATATATATATATATATATATATATATATATATATATATATATATATATATATATATATATATATATATATATATATATATATATATATATATATATATATATATATATATATATATATATATATATATATATATATATATATATATATATATATATATATATATATATATATATATATATATATATATATATATATATATATATATATATATATATATATATATATATATATATATATATATATATATATATATATATATATATATATATATATATATATATATATATATATATATATATATATATATATATATATATATATATATATATATATATATATATATATATATATATATATATATATATATATATATATATATATATATATATATATATATATATATATATATATATATATATATATATATATATATATATATATATATATATATATATATATATATATATATATATATATATATATATATATATATATATATATATATATATATATATATATATATATATATATATATATATATATATATATATATATATATATATATATATATATATATATATATATATATATATATATATATATATATATATATATATATATATATATATATATATATATATATATATATATATATATATATATATATATATATATATATATATATATATATATATATATATATATATATATATATATATATATATATATATATATATATATATATATATATATATATATATATATATATATATATATATATATATATATATATATATATATATATATATATATATATATATATATATATATATATATATATATATATATATATATATATATATATATATATATATATATATATATATATATATATATATATATATATATATATATATATATATATATATATATATATATATATATATATATATATATATATATATATATATATATATATATATATATATATATATATATATATATATATATATATATATATATATATATATATATATATATATATATATATATATATATATATATATATATATATATATATATATATATATATATATATATATATATATATATATATATATATATATATATATATATATATATATATATATATATATATATATATATATATATATATATATATATATATATATATATATATATATATATATATATATATATATATATATATATATATATATATATATATATATATATATATATATATATATATATATATATATATATATATATATATATATATATATATATATATATATATATATATATATATATATATATATATATATATATATATATATATATATATATATATATATATATATATATATATATATATATATATATATATATATATATATATATATATATATATATATATATATATATATATATATATATATATATATATATATATATATATATATATATATATATATATATATATATATATATATATATATATATATATATATATATATATATATATATATATATATATATATATATATATATATATATATATATATATATATATATATATATATATATATATATATATATATATATATATATATATATATATATATATATATATATATATATATATATATATATATATATATATATATATATATATATATATATATATATATATATATATATATATATATATATATATATATATATATATATATATATATATATATATATATATATATATATATATATATATATATATATATATATATATATATATATATATATATATATATATATATATATATATATATATATATATATATATATATATATATATATATATATATATATATATATATATATATATATATATATATATATATATATATATATATATATATATATATATATATATATATATATATATATATATATATATATATATATATATATATATATATATATATATATATATATATATATATATATATATATATATATATATATATATATATATATATATATATATATATATATATATATATATATATATATATATATATATATATATATATATATATATATATATATATATATATATATATATATATATATATATATATATATA
>JARFJB010002170.1:857500-942500 GCA_036346205.1 Vesta saturnalis | reverse complement strand
CTAAGGTTAATTTTTTTTGTAGGATTTAAGAACAAGTTGTTTAAATTGAAATGCGCTTTTCGCGTCTTATTTCTAAAGTAATTAACTAGTTGGCTAAAGCTTGTATTATTTTCCATTGAATGTTTATTCCTTCAGATGTGCGTGTAGACACCCAACATGTACACGAAACTACGGACATGCTCACTCCTTCACTGCAATTGTTGGACATATTATTGTAAATAAACTTGAAGACAGTACTGTAGCAAGCAAAAGCACGGCTAATAAAGCGACTAAGAACACATGAATCGCACACTTACCATTTACAAGTAATATATTCAAATAGCGATACCGAATCGGAAACCACGCACGATAATAAACAAGAAGAAATGGCAGACACCTAAGAAACGTATAAGAGACGATAAAACCTGACAAAGAAATGTGCGAAAACAAAAAGGGATGGCAAAAATCTAAGTCCTCTAAAAGTAAAGACTATAAAGGAAAGGAAAATGCAAGAATCTTGTAGAAAGTGCTGTTTAAAATGCAACAAGAAAACTGCAGATATTTCTCAAACGTCTGTTAGATGTACACTAGAAAAACGTCAGTCTACTGGAATTTTTAAAAGTTACAAACGAGGGAAGCAGCCATCTATTAATAAAGTTAAGGGTAAAGTAAAAAAATGGCATTCGTGGGCATATCGCAGCATATCCATGTAAAGAATCACATTATAGTAGATGAACGGCAAAGAGATATTTGGGAAGTCATTTAAATACTACTACAATGTACAGGATGTACCAAGAAGAACGTCTTTTAAAAAATCTACCCCCTGAAGAAGTTAGCAAGGAGTGGCCTTATAGCCAAACTTGTAATACGGAATTTAATCTATAATTTTCACCGGGGTAGGGACGTTTCGCCGCCACCGTTTTGGCCGCATTGTTTTGCCCCCGCCGTTTCGCCACCGACCGTTTCGTCCCTGGTACACATACAATAGTACAGTTTTGCATTAAGTAGGAATAGGAATAATAATAACAACACAAGGGACGAACAATTACCAATAAAATTCCACGCGTTCATCATAGGTTTCAAATATTTCTAAGGAAAGCTATTACAGTTAAACCTCTTTAATCTGAACCTACTTTTAATATCTCATTACAAAGCGATTAATGACATGGCTGCCTCCAATATTACAACTATTCGCTAATGTTCGCTATTTAAGATAATTCATTTTAGTTAAGAATCATTTTAATATTAGTCAGAAAGTATTATTTTAGTCGTTATCTCCATAAACCAGACCTTTCAGATTTATTCAAGCATAATACCCCTTTAACCCGAAAACTAATAGACATCACTTTGCGGTACAAGATATTTTATAGTACCATATTAATCAATATTACCTTAAACCACTGCATGATTGCACATCGGGAGGGGGGGGGGGGGGGTGAAACAGTATAGGGACGAAACATACCGGGGCAAAACAGCGGGGACTAAGTAGTGGTGGATAACGGCGGAAGCGAAACGTCATATAACCATTTTCACCTCCTTCAAAGGATAATTGTGATGCGTGTGATGAGTTTCTCATCAATGCAAGACAATCAAATGATGTGGATGAGCGGTAACTTTAGAAACTCAGTATAATTCTGTTAGTGGAAGCAGAGAAAAGGTATAACCTTAAAAAGGCACATAAAGAGATCTCGATTTTCGAATTTTCAACAACGTAATTAACTGATTCACATAACACGAATAATGAATTTGTTATTAGATTCTTTTTCTTTTGGTCATTTTATTAATGATTTTAAACTTCCACAGGCTTATACATATATTCATCAGTTTCGATGTAATATCTCTTTTTACTAATTTTCCATTACCGTTATTTTGAATAGTATTGAGAAACATTGGTTTAATAATAAAAATCGTTGTACATTGAATTTAAATACATTTAAAAATATTCTTAACTTTGTTTTCGACTCAAATGTTTTAATTTTTGATAATTGTTATTATAAACAAAGTTTCGCCAATTTTATGTAACCGCAATGGACGACTTAATCCAGTTTTCCAAAGAAAAAAATTTTTTAATCTTCCTTTCGTTAAACGTTACGTTAATGATTTAATTCATCTGTTTCCGAAAATAATATTAATTATTGGTTATCAATTTTTAACTCATACAATGAACATCCACAATTTACATGTGAAAGAGAAATCATTGTATCCCATTGCTAGATATGATTGTTCATAGAGATTCTAATAAAACTTAACGCACAGAATGATACCGTAGGCCTATCTTTAGTAACAGATTTATTAGTTTTTATTCAAATCATGCATATCTATGAAAACAAATCGTATTATAGTTTTAAAAAGAAGAGTAATCAACTTGTCCCACGCTCTTTTTGGACACAAAGGTTTATGTATATAAAACCAATTTTATTAAAAAAAATTGTGTCCATTAAAATTACTTAATAGAATACTTTTTAATACTACCCAAATTTCTAATAACTCTAATTCACCAACTCAGTTTATTCCTAATGATGAACTTAATACTAATCTAGCTACCAATATTTCCTACGAGTCATTGCCATTCATCTCTAATTTAACTCCTAAACTTATTAAAGTTTTTAAAAACATGGAAAGTATTAAATTGCCACAAGAAACATTAAAATTGTTTCTTGTTTATACACAAAAATTAAATCTCATTTATTGACATTAGAACGGTCTAATATTGTGTACTACATTCCTTGCACTAATTGTGATACAGTTATATAGTACAAACTTCTAGGAATTTATCAGGTATAGTATTACCTCATAAAAGTGACGCTAAAAGGAAAATCCAGTCATGTGCCTTAGCTGAACATGTTATAAACGAACATTATTGCATGAACTATGACAATGTTAAAAAACTAAAACAAGAAAATATTTTATCTAAGACTTCAACAAAAAAACAGATATTGATAAACTTAGTAATATCTATGGATACATTCTTTGGTTTGAAACTAAACCATTAATGTTTAATTTTTCTTTATTTTCTCTTTTAATGTTAAATCACGTTAATGTATTCATTTTTTTTTATTTATCCTAAATCATACTACTTTCTTTTGATATAGCGTCAATTTGAAGTTTTGAAGTTATTGTTAATACTATTATTCTTCTTTTACTTTTTGCCTACTTTTTATAATCCTCACGACAGTAAGTTTAACATTAATTATTACATCATTATAACATTGTTCTTTATAGTTGTCTTGATGATGAGAACAAACTTTCTCGAAAGCTTGACAAAAGAGTTTTAAAATTAATAAGGCCCTGTATTGGTTGACCGCATCGTCAATAGATTTATCTATATATATATATATATATATATATATATATACATATGTACAGGGTGATCAACTTTTGTGACAAAGTCCGTTATATCGGTTATTATAGGAGATACCAAAAAAAGTTATTTACAAAAATAGGAGGTAGCTATAAGCTTCACATTTTAAAATTAGTTAAAAATATACAAGGTATTCCATAACACTACCGCATCAAAGATGAAACACACTGTATTTTATTTTAAATTTAAAATCCGCTTCATTTCCTCGTTACAAGAATACAAAGTTGTTATGTGTTATACAGGGTATTTAACAAGATATGACCAAATTTCAATGAAAATCGAAACAAGTTCAACGCCCTGTACAATTGAAAAGGGGTACAAGATCCATGATCTGTTGTAGCCATAGTTTTTAAATGATTGTCAAAATTCATGAAAATGATTGATTTTGCTGATACTCTTTAAATCTAGTACAGGGTAAGTCAAAACACAAATTCTTTATTTGCTCAGTATTTTTAAATACATCACCCTGTGTTTTATATCACCATCATACACTACAGTCAATTTAGTTTAATTTATCATAAGTGTTTCCTATACCTAAACTTAATAGTTTTGGAGATATTTTAAATTGTAATGGAAAAACGTTATTTCATGAATTAAATTTATTATTTTTATTTACTATACTATTTACAAATATCTTCAAGTAGCACACAAAAAAACAATTAAAAAAAAATTAAATTAAAGTGTATTGTAGAAGGTGTTCGAAATGAGCTCCCATAACGCCAACACAGGCTTGAAGACGGTTTTCGAATGATCTACTAACGTTTGTAAGCATTTGTGGCGTAACATTATGAAATGCGTTTCTAATTCTGACCTTCATGTCATTAATTGTTATTGGAGGTTCACGGTACACTAGATCTTTAATATAGCCCCAGAAGAAGAAGTCGACTTTACTTAATTCTGGTGATCTAGCCGGCCAATGAATTGGTCCTTCTCTTCCTATCCATCTGTTGGGAAATTGCTCATTCAATTCACCTTGGATAAGTGCGTTGTGTAATAGTGCAAGTTATGCCGATTGACACATCCGTTTTTGTGAAACGTTGTTTCATCTCCGAATAAAACAAAATCGAAAAAATTTCTTTGTACACTTATTTGTTGTGCCCATTCACAAAAAAGTGCCCTTCTTTCAAAATCACTTGCAGTCAGTTTTTGATGATCCTGGATGTGGTATGGGTGCATGTCTCGAGACAATTTCTTGAATAGATTCGTAACTAATGTCTTGCTCTCTCGAAATGTTTCGGATACTTGTATGAGGATCCTCAGTAACGGTCAGTAAAACATTTAATTCGGTTTCTTTTGTTGTAACCGTTTTTGTTTTTTCTTTAGTCTCATATAACACTGAACCATTGCGATTGAATCTATCCATTACATTTTGAAATGATCTCTTATTCGGTTGCCGACGATCTGGATATCACTCATGATAGACTCTTGTTGTAAGTAAACAATTCTTATTACAGTCACCTAATATCCATACCATGTCTACCAGTTCTTCCCTTTCAAAATTCATTGTTGACTGTTGTGAAAAACCGGCAGCGCAAGTTACGAAAAAGTGCAAAAAATAAACCATTTACAGAAAATAAAGAAAACGAATTTTCAACATCGCAATCCGTCATTGAAAATCCAAATATCAGTTAAAGTGATATTCAAAACGAAACAGGAATAAGTAAAACTAGTGATCATAGAATACTAAAAAAGTATCGCTACCATCCCTATCATATTCAAATTTAGAAGAAACCGATTTCCTACGAAGAATCGAATTTTGTTTGTGGGCAATAGAAAAGTTTAGTAGTGATCAAAATTGTTTTGAGTACATCTTATTTTCGGACGAAGCGACATTCCACAATAACGGTTTGGTAAATCGTTATAATTTTCATTATTACAGCACCGAGAATCATAATTTATATCGAACAATAGATACGCAGCATAGGTGGTCTTTAAATGCGTGGGGTGGAATTATTAACGATTCTGTTATCGGTCTTTACTTTTTTTGATGCTCATTTAAAATTTCAGCAATTTTTACAATTCCTACAAGACGAACTATCGGCATTATTAGAAGACGTCCCCTTGAATGTCATAGAGCGTATGTGGTTTCATTTGTATGGCGCTCCTGTGCACTTCGGCCATGGTGTAAGAAATCATTTAATGAACGATTCCCCGATAAGTGGATTGGAAGAGGTGGCCCCCAAAACTGGCCCGCAAGATCTCCCGATTTGATGTACCTCGACTATTTTTATGTGGCTACATCAAAAGAGGACATGGTAGGACGTATCCGGAACGCGTTTCTAGTGTAACTCCGTTAATACTCGCAAATGTGCGAAGTAACTTCGAAGAAAAAGTACGTTTGTGTATCGTCGAAGATGGGAAACAATTTGAATATTTAATGAAGAAAGCTCACGTATAGTTTATTTTCCTCCTGGATGTTCTTTCTTTTAGAACAGTTAATTTTTTTTATTATTATTTATTTTATTATTATTATTTATTTATTTATCACACATAAATTACACAGAAAAGTAATATATGACAGGTCCATTCTCCAACTAACACTAACTAATACTAACATATATTGTAAAAATCGTCAATTGTGTAACACGGATTCATTTGAAGCAACTTTTTTACTTCTACTTTAAATTTCATATAGGTATATTTTTTGATATGCAGTGGAAGTTTGTTATATGATTTTATTCCGTTGTACCATGGAGATTTAGTATAGAACGAATGCTTATAATTATTTAATTGTATTAGATTGGTATTTCGTGTGAAGTACGTGAGAATATCTTTACCAGTTAAAAAATTCTTATTATTACTGTGTATGTAACACAGTAATTTATGAATATATATGGCCCTAAGAGGTAATATTTTAAATTTCTTAAAATATGGTCGGCACGCATCGAAGATGTTAACACTAAAAATAATACGAATTATTCGTTTTTGTAAAAGAAAGACCCGTTGACTACCGCACGAATTACCCCAAATTATCACGGCATAGCTAAGATATGCATGAACCGTAGCGTAATAAAAATTTATTAATTATTTTTAAGCGAAGCCAGTAAGAAATAGGATTTATTTAAAGTCGCACAGAGTTTATCCGTATGGTCTTCCCATGATACATTTTTGTCAATTGTTAGTCCAAGAAAGTTTATGGAATCGGCTAGACTGAAGTTTTTGCCATTCGTCGAGAATTGCAGAGAATCAGGTTTAATGTATTTATTATGAACATGAATCATTTTAGTTTTGTCAAAATTAATTGCTAAATTATTTTTACTGCACCAGTTAGAAAATTCGGCAATCGTAAGTTTAATTTTATTAATAGCAATATCACGTGATTTATCTGAGATGACCATACAAGTATCATCTGCATACATGATAACTTTGACTTGCGAGATGTGTAGCGGTAGATCGTTAATAAATAATAGAAAAATTAAGGGACCCAAGTTGCTCCCTTGCGGGGTGCCAATATTAGAAGACATAGTATCCGAGAAATTATCATTAATTTTGACTTGGAACGTTCTATCTTTCAAAAAGGAAATTACCCACTCATTAAGCACACCTCGAATGCCTAATTTATGAATTTTTTCTGCAATGAAATGTATATCTATACAATCAAATGCCTTTTGCAGATCAAACGAAATGCAAAATGTGTGATGGTTATTGTCAATGTTATTTATTATAAATTGTATACATTCGATATGTGCTAACTCAGTGGATTTACCCTTCCTGAAACCAAATTGATCCGTACTGAGCAGATCAAATCTATCCAAATAATCACAGATTCGATTACAGACTGCTCTTTCTATCACCTTGGAAAAGCAGCTGAGCATCGATATTGGTCGGTAATTATTTAAATCCCTTCTATCACCTTTTTTGAAGATTGGTATAGTATGCGCTATTTTAAAAATGAAGGAAATCTTCCATAAGAAATCGAGGTGTTGATGATATCTTTTAAGGTACTGCCAAGAGCAGTAACGCACTTTGTCAGTACAAAAGATGGAACTTCGTCTGGACCGATTAAATTACTTTTTAAATCAAATATGATTTTTTTGACTTCATTTTCATCAACAGGTATGAAACCCATTGAGTGCTCGAAGTTAGGACATGCAGTACAAGACAATGAATTAAGATTAAATTTAATTTTAATATCATTAACCGTACTGGAAAATTTATGAGCAAAAGCATTGGCAATTTTTCTTTCGTCAGTAATATTGACATTATTAATTTTAATAGAAATCGTCTTTTTCTCCTTGCTTTTATTAGGGTTACATTGGTTATATAATGACCATAACATTTTTACCCTGTTAGGAGCATTATTAACTAATTTTTCGATGTGCCTTTCTTTCTCAAATTTGATCGATTTGTTTAATTGACGTTTCCTATTAATATATAACTCTTTAAGTTCGCCACTAAGATTACTCAAGTTACGTAACATTAACAAATAGTTATATTCTAGCTGCAATTCGCTGGAAAATTGAATTTTCAAATTCGAGTTTAACTTTTGTTTAGTTTTTACATACTTTTTTATCGGAAAGGCGGTTTCAAAGCACCAAAAGAATGTGGCAATAAACTGATTAATATATTCATCGAACTTGTCAACATTTGCATTAAATCCTCTATTAAATAAGTATTGAAATTCTGTAACCGCAGATAGCAAATCTACGACGATAACTTTTAATCGGGGTGGTATTGTTCATACTATTTATTTTTGGAATTTTTAAGTGAACTTCTTCATGTAAATATTTCAATTAAATGGGAATAACTGCAAAGCCACTGATTTTAGGTATAAGAAAACCTAATACAGTTTGAAAGATAATTAAATTCTCCATTAATGGAAATAAAAATATACAGGGCGTTCCATTAGAACTAAGCAAGTTTAATTATATTTAAATAAGAACTTTTTTAAACACCCTGTATAGATTTCCTCAAACCAGTCATATGGGATTTGATAGCTCATTATATTGACTATTCATAGTGACCAATAGTTATTTTATATTGTACTATAGTACGGGGTATCAATAGATAAAATTTACCTTACAATTTTGAAAAATTTCAAATATTTCTAAAGGGTAAGGTTTACGTATACACAGTATAACAGTAACTTCGGCTTATTTTACTCGTACAATTCGAATATACAAAAATATACAGGGCGTTCCTTAAAAAAAAAACATCTTTGATGCGCCACTATTTTTTGGTACACCCTGTAAAATGGAAATAATTTTAAAATGTGGGCATATCGCATTGAAAGAATTTTGAAAAATGGTGGCGGCGTGTAAGCACTACCGTCCGTGTCGTTCGTCGTGAAATACCGGTTATAAAGTAAACCGTTATGCATAATATTAGTTTTATCAATTTCTCATAGGAATACACATAACAATTGTTCGATTTGATTTCCCTAGTCTTTATTTTTATAAAGATGACACGGATCAATATATAATATTTATTCTTATCAAATTAATATCACTCTTAGGTAAAAAAAATGTTACCTTAACAACACTTTCAAGGTCGCCAATTTTGGGAAACATGTTTTTCAATAAATAAATGGTTTTCGTTGGAAAAAACATGTTTATTCTGAGCCTGATAGAATACATATTTAGGAAAATTAAAAATTAGATCTTTTATGTTATGTTACAATATACATGTGTAAGTCTAACAAAAACGTTAACTGAAAAATTAATTTCAAACATAAAAAAAATCGTTCATATATACAGACCATCTTACAGCCAAAGTTTTTAAAAATCTACAAAATGAGCAATAAGAAAGTCATTAGTTTTAAATTAAAGTATTGTTTTGACCATAGTTTGATAATAAAACTTGTAAAAATTCTGTATACGAACATTTTGGTTAATTCCAGTATAGAGCATTTAAACGCTTGTGTGCAGTATATATTAGTTTTATCAATTTTTCAGATGAATACACATAATAATTGTCTTATCTGATTTCCCTACTCTATTTTTATAAAGACGAATAAAAAGTTCATACAGTACTCGATGGCCAACGTATGTATGAGCCGCCTCTGGATGAAAACTAAATAACCCGTTCAACACAATGTCATTAATATACAAGGTGTTTGTAAATAAATGCGAAAGATTGTTGGGGCTGGTTTCCGAAGTTATTTTGTGAAAAAAAGTTCCTATAAACATAGGTCGATGTATGCTTCGTTTCCGAGATACACAGTGTTTGAATTTTAATTATTTATTTATTTTTTTAATTATTTCAAAGAGTTTTAAAGATACTGACTCGAAATTTGCAAACGCTTTGGGTGTGTTGCTGTCAATATTTTTAAAAAGTTGCATTATCTAATACAGTAGCATTAAACCAAAACAATAACACAAAACAACAGTAATAAAAATAATTTCAAATAGGCGCAAACCTACAACAGATGTTCAAAATGACCTCCCCCACACGTGATACAAGAGTCAACGCTTCGCCGCATTGACTGTCGTATTAGCTGCAATATTACTACTGCATTTCTTATTGTCTCAAAGCCGGCTGCAATTCGATTCCTAAAGCCTTTAACATTTTCGAAGGGATTGTAGTAAACTAATGACCTGATAAAAACTCCAAATGCAGAAATCTAAGGGATTTAATTCAGGAGAGAGAGCTAACCAATGTTACTTACCTCCCTTACTTATCCAACGATTTGGATATACTGTAGCTAAGTGACGACGTACATTAATACTAAAATGGACTGGGGCACCATCGTGGATAGACCCAAGCGACACGGTTACTGAAAATTGATGTTAAAAATGAGCTTGAAAGATTCCATGTGGATTTTTTTGCGCCCGTACGCGTTGAATATGAAACTGATACAATTGGTACGCTTTTTTAAATACGGTGAAGTTGCTTACATTTAATATTCGATTTTTCGAATACCTGTTTCAAGTGACTCCGAAACTATATCAAGAATTGTTTCTATAGTTTCACAGTTCGTACTTCTAGAGGGCGCCCACAGTCAGCAGTTCGTTTCATAGGTGTACCATTTTCCCGTAAACGTTGCTGAAGGGGAGCAAATATTGTGTGATGAGGTATCCTACATTCTGAATACAACTCAGCATACAGTTGTCGACCATTTCCATTACTTCGACCAAGGACCATTTCTGTATTTGTAAAATTTTCCATTTTTTTTTTGAAGACATGAAAATTATTCACTTATTGACATTAATTTTGTAGCAAAAACTAATAATGAAAAAAATTCTAATTTGACATTTTGGCGAGATGTTGTATTTTATTTAAAAATATAGACAGCA
Organism: Vesta saturnalis; assembly: GCA_036346205.1. Lineage (NCBI taxonomy): Eukaryota > Metazoa > Arthropoda > Insecta > Coleoptera > Lampyridae > Vesta > Vesta saturnalis. The sequence goes on along the minus strand of JARFJB010002170.1, from coordinate 931,925 downwards.
AAAACGGTGCGTCCTGTGAAAAAAATTCAAGAGACCAATTTAATTCAGAATTGATGGCGGATTTCTACAAAAATATCAAAACGGGAAAAATCAGTGGCGCACCATTCTTTTTTATTAAAAAAATTGTGGCATTCTCGCAGGTATGCCATTGGTGCAACTAGAAATATTGGGATCACTCCAAAAAATTCACATTTATCCCTCCAAAGCGTTTTGCTAATTTCGAGTCAATATCTTTAAAACTCTTTGAAACAATTAATAAAAATAAATAAAAAATTAAAATTTGAACTCTGTATCTCGGAAACGAAGCATATTTCGACCTACATTTTTTGGAACTTTTCTTCACAAAATAACTTCGGCCATCACGCCCTAAAATCTTTCGCACTTATTTACAAACACCCTGTATAGTATACAATTATAATTAATATCGCTAATACCTTTGTATATGGTTATACAATGTTAAAACATTTCAATTTATAATACATTAAATTCTAACACCACTGTTAAATAATGTTCATTCATTGAATATTATTCAATAGTTTAATACTTCTTTCTGTTTTAAGACTTTCCTGGAATCCTGTGTAGTATAAACACAAACAAAAAAGCTTTATTTATCATCACGGGTGTAATCGACCGGAAACGCGTGGAAACGGTGTTCCCATACTACTTTTTCCGTGATTTAATAATTTCTAAAGGAAATTGCTAGTATTGTACAAAGTAACAGGAAATAAAAGACACACTATGAATCCACCGAGGAAACCGATAACGAACTGATGCCGCACAGTGGGTGGTACACCGGGACAAGACGTCTTCAACAACCAAGCCTGCCCATGCGCTCTACCCCTTTCCCCACTCCTACAGGCACAACTATCATGTGGCGAGTGGCGACTCGTCTAATGCCTTGTCAGTTGCTATCTTACCATTGTATGTTACAGTTTGTAGCTTGGTGACGGTGAATTTGTAGTCGTAAAGCCGGGCTGCTATAATTATATTGTTGTTTTGTGTTTTTTGCGTTAATACGTGTTATTCTTTTATTCACGATTACACAATGGAATCGTCCAAGAAAAAGCAAGAAACTTTGATTTCGTGCTTCAGTCAAGCAACAACCGTGATTGCAGATCCATTTACATCAGGAACGAATTCTACACTTCTGCCTTCGAATGAAAGAAGTGAATGTCCAGCAATAACTGTAAGTTCTTCATCTGTACCACCTGATGTTGATGTTGACAGTTCGTTAAAAAAATGGCCACCAATACGGGGCAGGGAAATGTGGAAATGGAAAAAAGAAGCGTTCCCTTGGTTAGACTGTACTTTATGCAGAAAGGTTTCCCATCTTGGAGCTTTTAAAAAAGAACGCTTTTAAAAGCACCAAGAAACCCAACTCACTTCCTTAAGAAAAAAAAGCTTTTCTACACAATTAACAGGCCACTTAGCTGAAACCATATCTGCCACCGAGGACTTAAAAGTAATTGAAAATGTTCGCCATGAAATGAACATATATCATGATACATGTTCATTTTATGGCCAAGCTGAATCTAAAATCTACCATGAAAATATTTCATTTAGACCGGGCTACTACTTAGCTAAAAATGATAGACCTTTTTCCGATGATTTTGAGCTTTTGGAACTTCAAAAGTTAAATGGGGTGGATATTGGTTCTAGATTCAGAGGAACTAAAATTATTAATCATACTTCAGACGAAATGAAAAAACGAATTATCAATCAAGTTTGAGCGCTAAATTCACTTTGATGATTTATTTAAAATGTGAAACCAGTCAAGATATTCCACCAAGTGTTTTATTCTCAAACTCGATTGAACTGCCAAATCAAACTGCTGTTTTTTAGGTCCTCTTAAAATGTTTGAATAAACACGGGTTTGATGACGAGTACTTAAAAGAGATTTTTGGTAGCATTCGGCAGTGATGGCGCCAGTGTTATGTTATGAAAAAATCTGGTGTCGTAAAAAAGCTAACAAAAAAAAACATTGTTCCTTGGCACTGTATGAACCACAGAATAGAGTTAGCAATTAATGATGTGGGGGCTATTAATCACGTCCAAATTTTTATGGATAGACTATATACTCTTTATGGAAATCGCCTAAAAACCGAAAAGAACTAGACGAGTGGGCTAAATAGCTAGATCTGCAATTGAAAAAAATTGGTCGTATATTGGGTGCAAGATGGGTAGCTAGCTCTTTTAAATCAGTAACGTCTGTATGGTATGGTTATCAAGCGTTGTACTCGCATTTCAAACAGGCTCACGATGATAACAGTAGATAAGGCAACCGTGCGAAGCCCCTTTTTTGTCCCGTTTCTGACGTTTCGTTGTTTAGAAGAAATTAATCACAGTCTGGGAAGTACGAAAAAGATAGCGCGACCTTCAGATAAGACAATAAGATGACATCACAATTTACGAGACTTTCGTCGACTTAAATAAATAGCGCGCGATCCCGCTGATGAGTATCGAGCCCAGCGCGAAAAGAATTTGCTTACGACGGTGCCTTGTACGCGTGGAAAATAAATATACCAGTGAGTGTAAATAAATATAGTGTAAATAATTTACAAAATTGCCACTGAAATGAGTAGAGTTTAACCCAAGGACAAAAGTAAGCGGAGGAGAGAGTAAGAAGAAGCAGAAAGGCAAAGAATATTTGGTAAGGATAAGAAAATAATATCAACAGACGCGCAACAATCAAGGGAGGAACTGGAAGGGAAAAACGAGATAAAGAAAAGGGTAATAAAGAAAGAAAAAAGAGAAATTGAGGAAGTGAAAGAATTAATAAAAAAATTATGGACAGGTGGACAAACACGTTGGGAATAAGGAATGAAAGAGAGAAATGAGAGAAAGGGAAAATACGTTGTATAAAAGAAAAGGAAGAACTGATAGGGAGAATACAAAGGCTAGAAAAAAAGTGGACGAGGAGTAAAGAAGGAAAAGGAAGAATAATCTTGTAATAAAGGGGTGGAGAAGCAAGGAACTAGTCAATTCATGATTGAAGAAAAACTAAACTTAAAAGTAGAATTTAAAAAAGTGAAGGTGATAAATATAGAAAATGAGATGATGGTGGCGGAAATGGAGGGATGGAAGAAGCGAACAATTATGGCGGAGAAGAGGAAACTAAGGCATACAAGAATATACATAGACCACGATCTAACACGGGAAGAAAGGATAAACCAAAGAGAAATAATGAACAAGGCGGCGGAAAAGAAGAGCGGAAGAAAAAAAGTATGGGTAGGATACTGAAAAATGGAGATAGATGGCAAAAGGTATATATGGAATGAGAGAACGAGGGAGTTAAGCAGAAAACGGGGAGAGAAGAAAGGTAATCAAAGTGCAAAAAACTAAGAGGCGGGGGAAAAGGGGAAAGAAAACAGCCCAACCGGAAAAGAAAAGGAAAAATGAGTAATGGAAAAGGAAAAGAAAAATAAAGGGAAATAAATGAAAGCAGGGAAAGAGTACAGGAAGAGACAAAAGAGCTAAAGATACTGTTCTGGAATGCGGCAGGAATAAGGAACGAAGACCAAGAATTTTGGGAGTTCATCAGGGAGCAGGACGTGGTAGGATTACATGAGACGTGGATGGAGGAAAAGGGAGATGCCAGGGGAATTTTCATGGGTGGTGTAGTACGCGGAAAGAGATAACAGAAAATGGAGGCCAAAGGGGGAATAATAACGGGAATAAGAGGAAAATGGCTGTAACAAGAAAAAGAGAAAGTGCAACAGAGGAGAGAATTGTATATATATATATATATATATATATATATATATATATATATATATAGAGAGAGAGAGAGAGAGAGAACAAAATAAAAATAATGATATATAGCAGAAAGATGAAAGAGACAAGGAAAAACTTAGAAATGATAGAAACGAAGTAGGGAATGGGATAGGGGAAGAGGGGGGAAGTCAAGAAAAGAAAGGGACCGCGAAAAGACCGACAAAGGACTGCTGGAACTGAGCTATGAATGGGGGGTAAGAGAAAAGGAAGATGAGTACATATCAACAAAAGTATGATCAGAGGAGAGCATACGGAAGTACAAAGAGAAAATGGGAAAAACAATATGGGAAGGTAAGTGGATACAAGAAAGTGTGGAAGAAATGAGAGAGAAGATGGAGGAAGCAACGAAGAAAATCAAATTTAAAAGGTGGAAGGGGGAGAAAACGGGTTAGAAGAAGTGGTGGAATAGACAATGTAAGAACAAGATAAAGGCAAGAATAACACCCACACAATGGAAAAAAGGGAGGACAGACAAAGAAGAAACAATCAGTAAGAAAATATAAGAAAACATGCGAGATTAAGGAAGAAATCGAAAAGAAACAAGAAGAGCAGATTAAGGAAGTAAAAACAGAAGTATGGAAATATTTCAAACAAAGAAGAGAACATACACAAACGGGAATACAAATAAAAGAATAGGCAAAATACTTCAGGAATTTAACTGCAGGGGGGACAGACGCAGAAAGGAGAAGAAAGACAAGGAAAAGAAGTAGACCAAGTAAACGAAGAAGGAGAAGGATTACGAGAAGAGGAAGTAAAACAGGCAATACTGAAAGTGAAAAAAAGTAATGCGGCGGGAGAAGACGGGACACAAGGAGAGGAGCGGGTGTATGGAGGGAAAAAGGCAGCAAAAAAGGACGACGGAAATAATTAACAAAATATGCAGGGGGAAGGCTTCCCGGGGAGATGGTGAGGAGTAATATGTCCGGTACACAAAAGAGGGGGCAGTGAAAAATTACAGGGGAGTGACATTAAACACGACATAGAAAATATATGCGACAGTACTAAAGGAAAGGCTACAGGAGATAGAGGGAAATAAACTGTTTGTAGAGGGACAGGCGGGGTTCAGGAAAGGAAGGAATGATAGAAACACTTGGCAATAAAGAATTAGATAAGAAAAGTGGGAAAACGGTGGCGTTACTCGTGGACTTAAAAGCGGAGTTCGACAGAGTGAACAGGGAAAATTATGGGAATACCTGAGAAAAAAAGATGAATAAAAGACTGACAGAAAGGATGGAGGAAATCTATGAAGAAACGAAGAGTAGGGTGAAAGTGAATGGTGAGATGAGCGAGGAATTCGTCACAAGGAAGGGACTGGGACAGACATGCCCACTCAGCCCAGTCTGTTCTCGATATATATCTGGAGTAAACATTAAGAAGGCAGCAAATAGGAAGGTTAGTGGTAGAGAATTTGAAGGTGTGGTCGCTAGCGTACGCATATAGTTTTGGTGCCCAAGGAGGAAAAAGAAATGAAGGAGATAATGAAGACGTTGGAAAGAAATGAAAAGAAAGGAACTGGAAGTAAACACAAAGAAAACAAAGATACTGGTATTCAGAAAGGGAGGGTGGTGAAAGAAAAGAGAAGAGTGGAAATGGAGGGAGTGCAGCAGGTGAAGGAATTCACATACCGGGGATATATGATAAGACAGCACAATCAGGATGGGGAACATATAAAGGAAAAGGAGAGGAAATAAAGTAATAAGACAAGTGTAGAGTGTGGGAAAAAGGATATTAGGAATGGACTTAGAGAAAAGGAAGCTGCTATTCGATAAATTAATAAAAAGTGTGGTGTTACATGGGGCAGCAGTGTGGCGGTGGAAGGAGCAAAAAGAGGTTGAACGAATACAAGAAAAATACTGGAAACGGGTATTGGGACTTGATAAAAAAACACCGGGGTATATCATAAGAGAGGATGTGCAGGAAAAAAAATATGGGTAGAGGCGGGAAGAAGGGCAATAATGTATGAGGAAGAAATGTTACGGGAATACTGGAAAGAGATAAAGGAAGGGAGAGTGAAATACGGACAAGATAGTTGAAAAGAGTATTATAAAAGAAACGGGTATGCGAGGGAAGAAGCAGAGAGATTAAGGGAAGACGGAGTACGGGTAAGAGAGGACATAATAAGAAGAGATAGGGACGTAAAAAGGCAAGAGATGGGCAAAATAAATGAATCTAAATACAATGTAAATTATAGAAAGATTAATGGAGAAGGGATACCAAATATCTGAAAGCAGAAGGGAAGAAAGGGAAGAAAAAATGATAGCGAGGTTCAGATGCGATAAGGAAGAGTTGCGAAACAAGTATTGTAGGAAAGGAAGAAAGGATATGTAGATTATGCGCGGAAGGGATGGAGAATATGAGACATATGATAAAAGAGTGTAGGAAGTTAAGGGAGGATGTCAGGAGTGTAGAAGAAATACTAGAGGAAACAGGAAGAGGAGTGGAGTAGATGGAAGAAACGTGGAAAAGGAGAAAACTGATATTGGGAGATGTGACAAAAGGGAGAAAATAGATAGTGGGAAAAGATGTAAAAACGTAAATAGGAGAATTGTAAAACTATATTACTTTGCAACATTGTAAAATGAGCAAATAAAGATACACAAACATAATGTAAATAGTACGTTATAGTAGCGTCGGGAGAGGTGTCTCATGGCGGACTCGAGAATGGGGATATAATTATTACTGTGAAATGCATCTGTTTCCCTTTATCTTAGTGCGAAGTACCCACTTAAAGAAAGACGGGTTATAATTATACGTCTGCTATGTACTTTAAATGCAGGACTTAAAAAGGTATGTCGATTCTAAAGTCAAAGCGAATGACGCTGCCAGATGTCTTCTTGGCTATTTAACCTCAAATTATTCTTCGTATTTCGTTTCGTATAATAGCATCGTGTTTTGTAGTTATAATAATTTATCTTTCGCTTCGTAATTTATTAGTTTCCATTGCATTTGTAAACAACAGTTTTTTTCAAAACTATTATTTTTAATATTCACTATTACGAGGTAAGTTTATAATGCAAAATGTATTTCCGATTGATTGAATGCATTTATTTATTTTGCAGCATATAATGATGTCATTAAAAGGTAAATCTTTGAAATGCCAAACTCAAGTAATGTTAATGAATATAGTGCATTATTTCGAGATGGAACGCGATAACGGGGGGCCAAGTTTACCTTTAACTTCCATTATCCAGGTACGCTAATAATTTTCACTATTTAAATTTATATTTATGTAATATTATGTTGCAGCGAACTGCTCTCGCATGCGGCATTTCCGAAAAAAACCGTAACTCGGACAAAGACAAGAATGGCTCTCGCTTTAGAATCTGGGAAACCGGCGCCGGGTTCACCGCAAAAACATAGGCTGCGTTTGAAGTCGAAGTCAGAGGATGTCGACGAATACGTGAAAGACGTTTTGAAACGAAAAATTTACACCATGCATGCAACTGGTAAATAATTCAGAAATTATTGTTGAAATGGAGTTAATCACTGCTTAATTTTAGGCTCACATATTACTATCGAAAAACTCCAAATTGAACTTAAAGAAGATAAAATATTTACCTTCAGTAAAACAAGTTTGAAACAATTGTCACACAAAATTGGTTTTGAATTCAAAGTTAACGATGGAAGAAGGAGTTTAATGGAGCAGGTTCATATTGTTGGTACTCGACCAACATTTTTGCGAAAATAATTTGCTAATAAAAGTTGTGAAATTAGTTACGATCCTGTCTTTTTGGATGAGACGTGGTTTTTTAATCGAGGAAGCGTTCGAAAATCATGACATGATAATGATTTTAAGAACAAAAAACAAACCGTTAGGAGAAGGGAAACGGTAATTAAAATAGTCCGATTTGTTAAAAATATTTTTAACCGAATAAATTTTAGTTTTATCGTACTGAGTGCTGGCAACAAGGATGGTTTTATACCTAATTCATCATTGGTATTTTCCAGTAAAAGTAAGACAGCAGACTACCACAATAATATAAACGCTGATTTATTTCAAAAATGGTTTCAAGAACAGCTTTTACCAAATTTAGAAAAACCAAGTTTGATAATTCTTGACAATGCCAGTTATCATTCTACATTAGTAGAAAAATTACCTTCAGTAGTTGGAAGAAAGAAGATCTTCAATTTTTAAGAAAACACAACATTCCTCATTCGAATGATATGCTGAAAGTGGAATTATTACAAATTGCCAAGGATTTACAAGTTCCAAAAATATATGCAATTGATGAAATCGCTCATCAATGGGGACATCAAATTTTACGTTTACCTCCGTATCACTGCCAATTCAACCCTATCGAGTTAATATGGGCAAATTGTAAACAGTATTACAACAAAAACGTTGGAAGACAGGGCTTCAGGGACGAGAATGTTTTATCGCTATGGAAGGATTCTTAAAACCAAGTAACTGGAAGAACTGTGGCAAAAGTATATTTTACATGCTGAAAGGAAATGAGCCAGTGGTGGGACAGCAAAAAAAGCTGAGGAAATGGTAAAACCTCTAGTAATCAATGTCGGAGAGTCGAGTGAAATGATAGTGAAAGTGAAGGTGATGACTTTTAATTATAAGATGTCCAATATTTGCAATTTAAAGCAAAAATTAGAATCTTAGTTACTTTATCAATTGTAAAGAATTATTATATTATTTAAGCTCTGTAGCTGTCAAGGTTCAATTCGTTATATATATATATAATATAGTATATATATATATATATATATATATATCATATATTAATGAATATTACTGCAAAAATGATATTTTATTTTTATTTTCTTTTTTGTTTATATAGAATTTTAATGATATTCTATTTGGTAAATTTTAATTTATTCTTTGCTTTTAAATACATAGTAATAAATTGAACTATATAACATGATCTTATATATGATTTAATTGTTGCGTTTTTATTTTATAATAATAATATTACTTCAAAATACAAACATTTAATGTTAAACTTTATTTTTGTTTTGTTTATTAATTCTATATAACAATGTAATTTTTTTTTTTATTATTAATTATCAAGATGTTATAATTGTAATATTATTTTATATATATATATATATATATATATATATATATATATAAATATATATATTTTTTATTATAATATAAAAAATGTTATATATTTTGTTAATAAATTTTTATAAAAGAACTTTTATAGAAATGTGTTATATTTATCAAAATTTTATGCTTAAACAAAAAAGTGATATTGAGAACTATGTTATATACATATTTATTAAATATAAAAAAGATAATTCATAAATTATATAACATTTTTGATAGTATAATAAAAATATATATATATATATATATATATATATATATATATATATATATATATATATATATAAAGTCCAATATTACAATATTATAACCCATCTTGATAATTTAATAATAACAATTAAAAAAAAAATCTAGCAGTTGTATATAGAATTAATAAACAAAACAAAATAAAGTTTTTAACATAAGAAACGTGTTTTGTATTTTGAAGCTAATATTTTATTATTATAAAATAAAAACGCAACAATTTGTAAACCTCATAAGTAAGATCTGTTATAATATTTGTTGTTCAACGTTTTCTAGTTGTAGCCTTTGAAAAGCAAAGAATAAATTTGAAAATTTAGGCCATAATAAAGAGCATTCATTAAACATCCAGCTGATCTAATAAAACCAAAAAAATAAAAATAAAATATATATATATATATATATATATATATATATATATATATATATATATATATATATATATATATATAGACAAACTGTAAACTAAGATTTTTAAAATCGGTTATATTATTAACTAATAATAAATTTCATTTTTCACATCCAATACAGTGTATTTATTTATGACAAAATCAGTTATTTATAAGTGGCTTCGATAACCAAATTACAGTCTTGACTCTTTTGACGCAGTGAGATCTGTCGGCTAAAAACGATCCTCCGCAATTAACCAAACTTTTCGCACTTCATTCGGGCACTGCCTACTGCTAGCTAATTCGTTTCTTATTGAAAATTATTTATATAATTAATTTGTAAAACAGATCCAAAACGAAGTTTTGTTGACCCGGCCTCGGTTCTGATAATCGTTTACAGTTGTACAATATATCTTTATCATATGACTACCCACACTCGGTGGACTTTACATGCCAGAATAAGTGCGAACAGATCTTAAACGAAATTCGACTTTATTTATACGAGTGGATGGGGATTTTTAAGACCTTTAGGATGCTAAATCCCAAGATATTCGAACAATAATTTTATTTAAATTTGACAGCGCGGCTTAAATTTGAAAATAACCTAGAAACATTGACGATGTTTTGTTGGTATTCAAAATTACTAACTATATGAACCAATAACGACATAGGTTTTTAAAATCTTAAACCATGCTTTACTAAATGATGAGTTATAAGACACCTCTCGCCGGCCCGACTTTAGTTAAGGTTGCGTTAATAAATAAATAATCGTTATAGTGTAGTGTGTATCTAGGACGGTAGAGCATCAGAAAATGCCAAAAAAAAGTGTACATTTAATAGAGATTTGGCATTTATTAAAAAAAAACAACCTTAGATACTGATGTAAAGTTTTCACATGCACATGGTGAAAAGGCGGATATTGTTCAACACATATCCACACTTAATCATAAAAGGGCATATATTGCTGCTTCTAAAAGTATCGCTTTTTCTACGTAGGACACATTTGGAAATTAACACCAAAAGGTAACTGTGATTGAATGTACTTCGTCACCCCATAACGTGATCAACAATCAGTCCTTTCGTTCTATGGATTGCACTAGTAAGCTTCCAACAAAAATTTGCATGAGCTAGAACCAAATCCGAAAGTATTGTGTGTAACATTTTACAAAAAGAATCATTAAGCTCCATACAGAATCATCTAGGAACGGTCAATTTTGTAACAATCTATACCGATTGTTCAAATCAGGGGAGCGTAAAAATTTGTCTTATACTCGTAAGATATTTTATGAAAGACAAGGACATTCAAGTAAAACTATTGGAAGTTCAAGATCTTCCAGGTGAAACTTCAGACATTATATACGAATATATTATTAAAACGGTTGACAAATACCAATTAACAACAAAAGTAATGGCAATGTGCGCTGGCAACACAAATTGCAATCTTGGAAGAGCAGCAAGACATAGCCAAAATAACGTCTTTCATAAAGTTGAGCAATTACTTAAACGACCTTTAGTTGGGGTGAACTGTGCTGCTCATATCCTTCATAACTGTATTCAAACATCAACAGACTGCTTGCACATTGACATCGAAGCCATTATTGTGAAAATCTGTGGCTGTTTCTACATTTATTTTGTTTGAGTTGAACAATTCAAAAATTTTCTTCTTCTTCTGCCTTCATCTAAATAGGCCAAAGCCTGTTCATTCATCGGTTTGCTCTCGTTGAGTTATTGTCACAAGATCTCTTTCTTGGGCGTGCAGTACTTCTTCTGCCGTCAGATGATTGGTCTCTTGATATTCGTACCAATCTGTTCGTTTCCATTCTGTTGATGTGTTGGCTACATTCTTGTTTTCGGTGTAGTACCCATTCGTTGATATCTTCTATTTTACATTGCTTTCTTATATTTGTACTTCGTTCTCTGTCCCTTAAGGTTTTCCCAGAAATCCTACGACGAATTTTCATCTCAGTTGTCTCTGGAAGTCTTCTTCTTTTTGCTGTCTGGTCTCGTTTTCGCTGTATAACTCATAATGAGCCTTACTGTTGTTTTGTATATTCTTGGTTTTGTGGTACGGTCAATATGTATGTTCTCCAAATTAGTTGACTGAAGCATCCAGCTGTTTTATTTGCTTTTGTCACTTGTTATAAGACTTCTTCTACTTCACCATAACTTGCTATATTCATACCCAGATACTGAAATTTAAGTTGTTGCTCTATTATTTGTCCATCAATTTCTATTTTATATTGACAGGGTTCTTTGGAGGTGGTCATACACTTTGTTGTTTCTGCGGATATTTCCATGTTATAATTCCTTTCCTCTTGTGTTAAAAATATGTATGAGTCTTTCTTCATTTTCTGCAAAAAGCAGTGCATCGTCTGCATAACATATTCAGATTTCTTCATCGCCCATTCTGTATCCCTTACCACGTCTCAGTTGTTTTATTATTTCGCCCATGACAATATTAAACAACTGTGGACCTAATGGATTGCTGTTTATTAATCTACCTTCGACTCTTACTTATATGCTACAATTCACATACATATCTTCTATTGTCTGTATTATATTGACTGGTATGTCTCTATTATATAACAGGTGCGTTACATCTTGAAGCGTGATACGGTCGAATGCTTTTTTAAGGTCTATGAAATACAGATGGGCAGGTTTGTTGTACTCGATACTCTTCTCAACCGCTTAGCATAGGATGAATACTGCATCATTACATAATCTTCCAATCGGAATCCTTGTTGTTCGTCAGAAAATGAAGTAAATGTATTAATTTTGTTTGTTAGAATTTTTGTTGTTAGTTTCAGTGCTGTGTCCAATAAGTGTATACCTCGTTAGTTGTTTGGTTCCTTTTTATCTCCCTTCTTAAACATGGGAATCATCATACGACTTTTCCAAGCATCAGTTATTTTGCACAGTAATAGAATTTTTTGAATAAGATTTGCATTGTAATAATAATAATAATAAATGCTTTTATTGATTATTTAATGTATGAACTTACAAATCAATAGGTACAAGGTCAGTTTACTAGTCGGTTCACTGTTCTTCCCCTGAATCCGCTTAACACAGAAAAATAATAATACTGCAGTACATCTGCAAGATGCATTTAAACATAGCCAAAAGAAAAAAGTGTATAATAACAGTATATCACACCCAAAAAACTAAAAAAAATAAAAATAAATAGTATGGTATAATAATATAATATAGTGCACCGTTGTTTGCTATCACTCGCAACACAACATCTGTCTTTTAATATAACGTTTGAATGCTAACTAGCCAAGAGGCATTCATTCATAATTTTTAGAATAATTCCAGAACTTGCAGATGTGATAAGAAAAAGAATAGTGGTAAATGTAAATGGTGGACGTCAGTATGAAAGCTGATTTTATTACATAAATATGGAGGTGTTTTACTTGAGATAATCTTGTGGTAAAAACAAGATGAATGCAGATATCTCCTTTGTCTCATGTTAAGCCAACCTAGTCTATTTAGTGAATGTGAAATCCTATCATACTTTCTAACACCAAAGATAAATCGAAGACATGAATTTTCAACCCTTTGAATTCTATCACAATCCCTAACCAACAAACAAGGACCATACACTATGTCACAAAAATTAAAATGTGATAAATCTAGAAAGTCACACAATATTTTATTAGAGTATAAAAACCGTAAGGATGTGTACGCTCTAGAGATGAGAAGATCAAAATGCCACATACATACCAAGATTCTTACATACCCAGATATTGTTAACAGTTTGATCGCCTATATGCAGAAGAATTTTATTTTGTATTTTATCCAAATACTATAGCGGACGTTTTATTTGTATTTGTGTTAAGCGAATGGTTATAAGAGTTTTGTAATACATGAGCAAGGTCTTCATTAATACTTTTGATAGCTATATCTACATCCTTTACTGGAAATGAATAATACATTTGGGTATCATCTGAATAACGATAATGCTTACAATGCTTTGAACTAGAAAACAAATTAAAAGTATAAACTGTGTACAATAGTGGACAAAACTAGAACCTTGTGGCACACCTTTAGATCACATTAAAGAACCGGATTCTACTCCATTGAGCACCACTTCTTGTTTTCTATTACTTAAATATTCTCGTTATCAGTACTACTACAATATTGTTTAACCCAATCTGTCCTAATATTGACAACAGTAAATTATGACTTATCATATAAAACACCTTGGAATAATCGATCAGGATTAGAACTGTTAGGTTACCTTTATCTAACTCAGTAATTACGTCGTCAACTATACCGCAGGTTGCTGTAGCACAACTGTATCCTGAATGAAATCCTGAATGCATCTTAGGTAGAACGTTATTTAAATTTAAGAAGGATCTCAGTTGACTCTAGGACTTTTACAAGTATTTCAGATAGTGCTGGTATGATAATTATAGGATGTAAATCTTTAAAGTCTTGTACTGTATTACTTTTTGGTATTGGTACAACACGTCTTTCTTTCCAAGTAGATGGGAAGACGGAGTGACCTATACAGTAATTAATTACATGTACAATATATGGTAGCAAACAAGGACAACACAAATGCAAAACTTTGATACGATACCAGCAGAGCCACACGACTTTTATTTTGTTTATAGTAATATGTACTATTAACTCATAAACGCAACTAAATAAGAATTTTATCAGCAGTATCATCGCGAACTTTACTTTTATATTCATTAATTAAACCTAAATTATGACATGGACCCCTAAAAACTTACCATAAACAATCACTACATTTGTTGCTTAGGCTAGAGCATAAAAACTCATAATTTTGTCTCATTTAAAAGAAATTTCTCCCTGTTCTTCCTCTTACTGAGGAGTATTTGGTACCCCTCAGACTCTTTGGGTAATGTAACCATGTCCCGTATTTCCTTTTTACATAAATGGTCACTTTAGAGTAGAACTCCAACCAATCATACCATGTACAATGGGTTAATTAAACGTCTCACATCATCTCAATTCCTGTTAGATTTGGAAATTATGTATGATATAGTACCTGAGCTTTCAATGCTCTCAGAATGCCTTCAAAGCAGACAAATTACGATAGTTTATGCAGACTAAGAGTTTTGAGGCCAATAAAGCAGTAATCGATGGCAACTTTTGTAGCGTGACTCTAATAAATAATAGTAGATTAACCGCTATTAACAATCAACAATTCCTTTCAAGTGTAATAAACAACTTTAAAAGAAGACTTCTAACAAGAAGCAGTAATGAGTCATCAACTAAAACTACAAAAAGCAAATATCATGAAGCAGAATACAATTCTGTTCTTTCAGAATTAAAAGTGCTTGAAAGTAGTAACTGCCCTATAAACAAATCTGTACGATATAGTGAGCATGAAATAGTAAAACTTTGCAAGAGATTCAGGTTGAATTCAAATAAAATAAAGAATAGTTTCAGAGATTACCTTGAGAATAACATGGTTATTCCAAGGGATATAACCCAGTTAATCCCTTGCAGTTCTTCAGACATGTCTGCATTGACACCATTCTGCTGATGACGCATGAACTGGTCGAGCTAAGAATGAAGAATCTGGTATGGCAGAAGAAAATTGGTATGCAAATTTTTTGTAAACGTTTGAGAACAAGGCGGTTATTTTAAATTTATTTTGTCAAAATAAACAAATAAATTTATAGAGCTTTCTATAATTTCAAAAACACAGGATACGCTGTTTTATTTCAAATATCTTTTTGCAGGTAGATTGACAGGTAAAAAATATTAATTTATTGAAATTATCTACCTTGGGGCTAAGAATGAGTAATTTTAATAAATTTCAATAAACTCGTAGTAGTGAGCTCAGATTTATGAGCTCTGGGCTATTTTAGAAAATTGTAGAACACAAATTGTGCCTTTTATACATTACCACACACATAAATATTTTGCGTTCGCACACAGGAGAATTTACAACTACACCCCTGTTTATCACTGAATTTGTATTTGTAACAAATATAAGGTTGATCATGAATACTCTGGACCTACCTCTACAACACCTACTTTAGCTGTTATTTCATTTTCTAAAACATAAAAGTTATTACTGCAAATAAATCATATATGATACAGACATTTAAATTTGATATATATATCACATGTGAAACCTACTGCAGTGAATGTGTTGCTTTTTATTTAAAAAAATTATCTATCATTCAATTTGCATAATAAATTATAATACATAGTAGTCGCCTTTAATCATAAAGGGGCGTAACAATAATGTAAACATTCGTGGCATACGGATATCTCACTTGCCGCATTCCCCTGCACCCCGCTATCGACAAACTGTGTAGTGCTGTCACCACAATGCGTCGTCTGTAAACATGAGTTTTGTTGTGATATGAAATTTTATTCCAACTTCACAAGAAACCGATGTATCACCTCTTTTATATCAGTTTGCTAGTATCAATTTCATCATTTGTTTATTGGTTTTAAGGTCAATAAAACTTTGTAATTGCATATAGAACTATTCCCTTTTATTATTATTAATGCCCAAATTTTTAAAACTGGACTATATGAGAAAATATATCTACATGTATCCATTTTTTAATTTCGTATAGTATTATTTCCCTTCGATTTAACGTTACTTCTAAAAAAACGTAGATATTTCAGTTGTTCAAATAAAATATAAAATGATTGGTATTGTATGTAAATTCTCTTGTTTACGGAAAAGGTAGAATTGTGTAAACAAGGACGTTTTTATTATAAGTGTGAAATAAATAATCAGGTATACAAAGAGATGATTAAATACAAGGAGCATTTCAGAGTGTTGCTGATGTTTGGTTAATTTTATATTTTTTCTGTATTATCTTTACGAGGAGTGGGTGATTAATTCATTCAAATTTTCGTAATAAAACATGGGACTCGTTGCAGTTAATGCAATTTAAAATGTAAACAAAAATCTATTAAGTAAATGATTCAACGTAAGTTTAATAAAAAGAATGAACTTTATCATTAGGTATAAGATTTATGAATTTGTAAAGACTTAAATTGTTGGGGTTTTTAAAGGGAAACATTATTTTAATTAACACTTTCCTGAACGAAATTGAAATTCACGCTTACAGAAAGTTGTACTAATTTTTTTCCCTCTACATACACTTTTTATGAGCATGCAATTAATACGTGAGACAAAAATACGTATGACAGATTCAAAGAAATATAGAATAGGTATTACTTAAGCGATAAGATAATTTTCTAGTTTAAAGATATTTTAAATCATCATCGGATGTAACAAAAAAAAGCATAACACCATTGAACTCAATGCTTTAACGATACAAGATACCGGACTATACAAACCCACTGCTACAGTCGCAACAACGAAATGAAAATCTCAACGGGTTTTGAACTCTTGCGCTGCCTAGATCTCGACGGGACATTCTTGCCACACAAAGTCTGATAAGGTTGTGCCTGTTTATAATTTTTTACTCAAGGATACTGATCAAGAAATGCAAACTTTTACTGATCTAATATTTTTATTAGTAACATTACTGCGAAAAAAATTAAATAAGTAAAAGATTATACTACCTGTTCTGATGAGTTGCATTTTTTTTATTTCCAAAAAATTAACTTTACATCTACGATCTACAGTTACTAAGCGAAACAACACTCAAATATGGTTAGAAACTTGCATTAATCTATACTGATTTTGGTAAAGCTTTTGAGTACATTCTGCATCAGAATTCTAGTTAAACCTAACAATTTTAGACATGGAATTATAGGTCTATACTTACAACTTATAACAACCCACTTTTTATAAACGTTATATTCATTACCACTTTATATAAGCTTACTTATATATAGCAGCCAGTAAGCAGTGACGTACGAAGTAATAAAGCATAACATAATTATACAACTTTATTTAGTATAAGATGAATTAGAAATAACCTCTACTTAAAAATTTCTATGTGCATTATAGTATAAAATCTGTTTTTGTAACTATAAGCCTTATATTCCCAAGTTTTTCAAAAATGTTAACGTTTTTAACTGTTGACAATGATATGAGAATCAAGTATTTCTGAGGCATAATTTTTTTAATTCAATCACTAATTAGAATTGATATAAAGCTCTTGCAAAATATCGTTGTGATTAAAATACTTACCTAAACGTTTATTAAAAAAAGGAAGAGCAAGATCACAGGGATTAAAAGAATTTTGTAATATAGTAGAAGACTCAGTGGCTAAATCTTTTCGTATAAAAATTTTATTAACTCCTGATGAGTAATATGGTGAACCACTAACACTGTTATATTCCTTTTTATCAACAATTGGTTTACGCTCATGTTGTACAGCTAAAAAATGAACAATAATTAAAACGAATAAAAAATTAATCCATAAATACAATCACTTCGCATGCCACAAGCTAAACATTTCTGAAGTCTGCAATATTGACATCGATTACGATGATGTTTAGTCACTTCACAATTTTTTGTTCCTCTGCATTGATAACCTAATTGTTTTCTAATTGACCTTTTAAAGAAACCTTTGCATCCTTCACAACTAATTGCCCCATAGTGTCTTCCTGATGCTCGATCTCCACAAACAACACATAATTCCACAGTTAAACAAATGCTATTTGCATTCGCTCTGTTTTTATCACTATGGATTTCTACTTTTATATTTGGCTCCATATCCATATTAACACACTTTACACCACTTTTTATTTATATTTATAAAACTTAACCAAACTAGAAAATATAAGTAAAATACAGTACGTCAAACCAGGTAGAACCGTACGCGTATCTCCAAAGTATACCTTAGTTTAAGCCTGAACTATAGCCTTTTTTTAACTTATTATTTAATCATTTTTTGAAAATGATCTCAAATTAAACTCAATGTAGCTATATAATCTTTGATTTACGGAATGTAAGTATAATTTTAGTTGTATTAAAGTTACAAAGTTTATATCCGGTTGGGCTATACATATATACTACACAGAGCCGCAATTAGTATAAATTGTACCACTTTGTTTATTGTACGTTCCAGTAGCATAAAAATATACTATAGTTTGGTTTCATTTCTAGACCAAAGCTCTACTCCTGCTGTAATTTACATTACTCGTAATTGAATTAAAAAAAAATAACGGCTTTCAAAAAATTCTGTGTGGCACCTCAAATTTTTCTTAGATGAAAAAAAAACAAGAATACATATAATTTATTCAGTGCTAGAACAAATCATAATGCCGTCGTATAAATAATTTTTATATATTGCAGTAGCGTTCTTTGCCTCTTTCTGAAATATTAATGTTTTACCAATGATGTAAACATTAATATGTATGGCCCAAGTCACACTATCTTTATACTCAAGTGAAGTTGGCATTGGAGACTAAAATCGCCAGGGTAATTTAATTTGCAACTGTAGGTACTTTTTATAACAATTGTGAAATTTTCTTAAAATCCATGTGCGTTGGTTGTAACAGTTCTTCTAACAAAAATCCTGATACATTATTTTCTGTAAGAAAATATTTAACCAAAAAACTTAAATGTTATTAATGTGTAATTTAAAATCAAACGCTAAGCATCTGGTTAAAATTGTCGCCTATTGTAGAAGCATATGTTCCTCTTTATATTAGAAGTAGGTAAAAGATTCGTATTTTCATGTTGCAGGATTGTAAAAAACATGAAATTGTGTTCAAAACTGTTGAATTCTTGACAACCTCCGTTACGTCCTTAGCAATCAACATCGGCATATTTAGAATATTACCTTTTTTGAGTTTTTAATGGTGTATTTTTATATTTATATTTTACATAAATCTACACATTTCGATATCAATTATAGTTATCGTCCTCAGTAGTAGTAATATCTTTAAGAATTGTTTAAGATGTTAAAATAAATTTATGAAATATAAAAAATATGAAAACGCAAACATAAGTCAGCTATTAACATAATAATTAGATTAACGTATAAAGCCAACTAATTTTAGTAAAGAATTTTTTTATACAATATCCTATTATATTAGCAATCTATACTATGTACATTCAGCAAATGGTATAACGATAAAGATAACATGTAGAAGGTTGCCCATTGGCAAACTTCTGTAACAAGTGGAATATATCCGATATGCGTATTAGGATATCACGCTTACATACTAAAGACTTAAACTAGAACTAACATAAACATGCAAATCAGAATCTGGTAGGCAGATCATTGGGCATATATCGTTTCAATCTCCTGTTGACTACGGGTTGATTTAGGAGATTCACTGCTAGATCATTGGGGTGAGCATGTTCTGTTGACTGAAATGTCGTATTTCTTCTTTAACCGAAGGGATTTGAAGGTCTCTTCTGATGGCTGTGTTTGACACAAATCAAGGTGCATTCACTATTATTCTCAGTACTTTCACTTGGAGACGCTCAAGTATCTCTATATTGGATGTAGATGCTGTGCCCCAGAGCTGAATTCCGTAAGACCAAATTGGTTTCAATATAACTTTGTAAAGCAGCAGCTTATTTTCAATGGTAAGTTTAGAGGTACGTCCAATGAGCCAATACATCTTGGAGAGAGCTAGTCCGAGCTGTTTGCGTTTTCTAAAAATGTGTTTTCTCCCGTTGAGCGTCCTATCGACATATAGCCCTAGGTATTTGGCTTCTTCTTGTTGTAGCAGCTGTTGATTGTTTAGTTGGGCGGGGGGGCAGCTTTCCCTTCGTATGGTAAACGTCGCATAGACAGATTTGGTTGTATTTGCTTTTATTCTCCATTTCTTTTGCCATGCTTCAATTTCATTTAGATTGGTTTGCAGTATCTGAGAAGCAATTACTGGGTCAGTATCCGAAGATGGAACTGCTGTGTCGTCTGCAAAGGTTGCTATAGTGACATTAAATGTTATAGGTAGGTCTGCGGTATATAACAGATAAAGTAATAGCCCCAGGACACTACCTTGTGGTACTTCAGAATTGATAGGGTAGAGTTCTGTGTACTCAGTGTCAAGCTTGACCAGAAAGTGCCTATTATGGAGATATGACTTAAGGATAATAAAATAATTTATGGGGAGGAGGACACGTAACTTGAATAAAAGACCAGTGTGCCACACTTTACCGAAGGCCTGAGTTATATCCAAAAACGCTGCAGAGCAGTATTGATTTTTTCATGGCTTTCAGTAATTGTTTGCACGACACGATGAATTTATTCAACAGTGGAGTTCATCTGTCTAAATCCAAATTGGCGGTCAGGGATTGATTTGGTATTTTCAATAATCGGAAGTAATCGGTTTAGTAGTAGTTTTTCAAAGACTTTGGAGGCTATGGGCAAGAGGCTAATGGGACGATAGCATTTGAGGTCATCGGGTGGCTTCCCAGGTTTTAGGATTAGAATGATCTGTGCTACTTTCCACTGGGCCGGGAGAAAATACCCAACTTGCAAAATAGCGTTGTAGAGTTGTGTGCGATACCTTACCACCATAATAGGTAGTTCCTTGAGTATTTTCCCAGTTAGCAGATCGTATCCCGGTGCTTTTTTTTGTGTAGCGTTGCAATAACTTTTGCACATCTGTAATTTTGAAGTGTTGAACTGGCAGATCAAGCTGATAGGGTGCTTCTAGAGTTTCGATTAACTCAGTTTCTTCTTCAGGTTGATTTTCTGAAGGGTGAGGTTTGAAAACCTCTGCTAGGTTCTCTGCAAATGCTCGAGCTTTTTCCGATTTGCTTCTTGCCCAATTTCCCTGGGGTGTTTTGATGGGTAGACAAGCTTTTGTAACTTGTTTTAGTTTTCGGGTTATTTTCCACAGCGAATAATCGGTGGGTTCGGTGGGCGTAAGCTCTTACAGGAATGATTGCATGAATTCGTTTCTGCTGTTATTCAGAAGTGTTTTGAGTCATGTGTGGCTGCATTGAGTGCGCGTTTGCTTTCCGGTGTTCTTAGCCTGGTCCATTGTCTACGGATACGTCTTTTTTTCTGTGATTTTTTGCTTGATTGATATGGGGAAGGTGTAATTTTTGACCCTTGCCACTTCCGGAGTTGCATTCGAGCTAGCCCATTGTAATGTGTCATTTAAGAGGTTGACAGTTGAGTCAATCTCTTGTTCAGTTTTAAGGGCGACGTGTAGCGTTAGTTTTTCACTCACTAAATCTGTCCCAGTCTGTTCGTTTATTACTTAGTCTTAGTTGTTTTGGCACACGTAGTGCTTCAACGGATAAAGTGACGGTAACAGGAGAATGGTCAGATAACAGGTCAAAGCAGGAGGTGGCAACGGCAAAGCCTTTGGTGATACAAAAATCTACCAGACCAGGTACTTTGTTCAGGTCAGACAGCCAATAAGTGGGTTCACCTGTAGATAGATGTTGGAGGTTCTTCGTTACAAGTGCTTTGAACAATTCTCGACCTTTGGGTGTTATAAGCTTGGAGCCCCAAGAAGTATGTTTGGCATTGTAATCCCCTCCAGCGATAAATCGCCGTGCAAGGGTGGTGTAGAAATTTTCATAGTTTTCCTGTTTCACTGAATATCTGGAAGGAACGTAGACGGTAGAGATGGTTAATGCTCCGGCGGCATCTTCTATTACCACATTTGTTGCTTGTAGGAATTTTGTGCAGTAGCTGTTCAAGGAGTGGTGTTTAATAGAGTTTTTGATTATGATAGCTGATCCACCTCTGGCAGTGCCATCTGGGTGATTTCTAAAGTAGACTGAATGGTTGGGTATTTTTATGTAACTCTTCACTGTAAAATGCGTTTCAGATATTAGCATAATATCGATGTTGCGATTTAAAATATTTTAGTTCTTGTAGATGTTGTGTCAGGCCTTTGGCATTCCACAAGGCGGGTTATAGTTTGTTGTCCATTAAGTAAATTTAGCGATTGCGGTTGTAAGGAGATTTAACATGGTGCCTATTTGTTCAATTAGGCTCTTCATCATACTTTTTAGCTCTTGCATGTCATTGAACTGCTGATGCAATTGGTTTGAATTTTGCAACGTGTTGGTGGATGGAGAGCCTTGTTGATGTTGTTATCCTTGAGTTACTGAGGCGTAAGTTAGTCCTGTTTGGAGTTGTTGGAATTCTCTGATTTGTTGGGGAGAAGAGTACTGGTTTTGGGCGAAGGACTGGGAATTGTTTTTTTTTTTGTAAGTCTGTATACCAGATATCCCATATAATTTGCGGGGTGATTTCCTCCGCACAATATACCTCTAACATCTTTCGATTTTGTTTTCCTTGAGCATTCACCGGTGGAATGATCTCCAAGGCATTTGTGGCATCTTTGTTTCTGATAGCAGAAATTCTTGGTGTGTCCATATCTCTGACACTTTATACATTGTACCATCTCTCTTTTGTGTTTGGTGGGCTCACATTTTATTTTACATTGCTGTAAATATTCCTCATTATAGATGTCTTTGTTATTTGCTGCAGGTTTAAGTTCAACAAAGAACGTAGGGAGCGATAATTTGCTTCTTTATAGATTTATATTACTTATGTTTGTAACCGTGTGGCCTAGTTTTTCAATTTCAGCTTTAATGTCTTCACACTTAATGGAATAATGGATATTTTTAAAACAACTTTGTAGCTTCGTTCCTCTTTGAGTTTATACGTGTGTAACTCAGTATTCTTATCGTTCAGGGCTGCTGTTTTGGATTGGACCTTGACCTGATTATCTGCAAGTGCTTTGATTTATTATTGCAGTTTCGCGACCCCATCGAGTAGCTGCCCAAGAGGTGAAATATTTTTAACACCGTTTACAAAAATAGGGGGAGGTTTTGGGATTTTTCCGTGGTGCTAATATCTTCTTTATCGTTATCAGAATCATTTTTCAAGGCTGCATAACGATTTACAGATAGTGCATCAAGCCAGTGTTTATTTTCCTTAGTCTTGTTTAGGTGCATTTCCAACTTCATTTTGAGAGTTCCCATTTCATTTATGTGTGACAGTGTTCCATGTGTATGGATTTGATAGATATGGTTGGGAATATTGAGTTAATTGGTGAGGTTGGGTATAAGGCATTAGTTGTGATTGCATACGTGAATTACCTGGTATTTGCTGATACTGAGCGTTTATTGCTTGAGATTTATCGGGTATTAGCATCGGTATTTGAGAAGCCATTTGGATTTGAAAGGGTTGCATCCCTCCAGGGGGCTGGAAGAAGGCCCTCGCACTCGAATATCAACTATAGTATTAGAAATAATATTATAATTATAATTATTATTATTTTGTATTGAATTTATTTAGAATTAAAATGAATTAACTTGCGTTATCACGAGGTCGCTTGTTATCGAACGACACAGTTTAACGACTTTCCTCGCAACGCAACAGACGAATAACTAGAATTTAGAAGTTAAGTATTATTAAACCAATAGTTAAAAATGCCACGATCAAAAAGCGAATTTAACAAAATTATGATGTTAGTGTAAGGTTGTGAAAAACTAATTTGAAATTGATGATTTACAAATAGAGACTTTACATTGTAAAGTCTGCATCTGGTTAATTGTCAAAAAAGTTGACGTTTTTTAATTCTCTCGTTGTTTTTACTTTGATAAGTTTTATACCTTGACTATTCAGTTTAATTATTCTTTAATGCGACGTTTAAGTGCCTACATAGACAAAATGGTACGTACGGTAGCCGACAAAGTAGCAGCTATCTTAATAATTGGTGAATGTAGAAACAATTTCCATGCAGCGGAACGTCTTTTTAATGAGAGGTACCCGATCGTCCTATATCGAGGACTTATTTGAGGGAACTTCTTCAGAAGTTTGAAGCAACCGGTAGTGTTCAAGAAACAAAGAATTGTTGAAGAATGTAGAGCAATTTACGCAGACACATTTGAACTAGTACGACAAGAGTTTAGCAATAGGATGCATTACTGTCAGGAATTAAGTGGAGCACATTTCCAACATTTACTATAAGAATTGGTCCTTGAATCTTGATTAATTAAATGCCAAACTATAATTTTAGTATTTATTTAATTTTTCTATCAAAATCAACCTAAACCCTAACAAAATTAGTATTACTGAATAGGTAATTTTAATACCTTTCAAACGAGATGTCACTTGCCATAAGGTACTATTTAAAATTATTGGTCACTGTGGCCCTGTGACGTCATATATGACTATTACGTCACTTGTCATGACTAGTTGAGAAGCTTATATCCGTTTATATTCACCCACCAAATTTCATTAGTATAAGTAAAACCGTTCAAAAGATACAAGGGGGGAGGGGACTTTTGACTAGCACTGTATTTACTTTTGAACTTATCCGTTCATAACAAAAACCTATAATCAGAAAATAATGTAATGTAAAATAATGTAATACTAATAAAGTAATAAACTAGAAAAAGACTTTGATGTTATGCATTACAATTAAAACTATTCGCATTTGTAAATAAATCATATATATAAATTATATTGAAAGTTTGCAATACGAAATTATATTTTCACAACTTAGAGTTCGCAGGTTTTGCATGCTATCTAGAAACCACAGACAAATACTCCTCAAAGTATTAGTAAAGCTAATAAATATGTATTCTGTGTAATAAAATCCTTAAAGAATTCATTTATTCCAATGTTAAAAGATATTACAATGCATGAAGAGAATTAATATCAAGGGTATCGCAAAAAAAGAAAATAGATATTTATCAGCTGCATAAACTACATACGCATCCGGATTTAGTGTAATTTCTTATCAGCGCTATTCAAAATTTATATGTGAACTATATCACTTCTATTAAGGAAGATAATGGCTTCAATTGAACAAGTAATATTTCTACATCCGGGTGGCTGTTTTCTTATAGAACAATGGCACCCGAATCCGAATTCTCTATACATTGATAAGAATTCGATATAAATACTAGATGCAACATATAACTTCAGTTATTAATATTACACTTTTCAATATGGAGCTTCTACAGCACCTAAACTTAGTAGGTGAAGGTGAATTCAAACGTGTATTAAAAGTTTCCGATATGGTTATTGATTATAAATATCCGCTAAAAAATATTAAAATTATAAACACTAAATATGATAGAAACGTAGCGGTAGAAACAGAAGAACATACTATATTTCTCCCAGAATGGTTAACGGATGAGAAAGTGCCTAATCTTCAGCAAATTTCGGTGGTTTATGGAGGCAGCGTAGATATTGGTAAAGCTAAACTATCCTTCATTAATTATACAGGTAAGTCATTATTATCATTCTGCATTACAAAATTAATGAATTATATTTATAGGATAACCTACCTAATCATCTGCATCATCCTCGCTGTTCTTATGATTATATTAATGTACATATTGTATACAAATATTATAATAAAATAATATTTGTAATGCATGAAGTTGTTCATTCCTACAGCGTATAGGAGTTAATATGAAACTGTGCAGGTAAAATAAAAAAAATTACGTCATCATAGCTAAACGAATTTATTTATTATTGCATTGAAAACAATCAAACATTAGAGGAGGTGGTCCATCTATATGATCAACATTGGCTGATTTATTCCAATACTTCATACATCTTATTTTAGCGCGTAATTGTCTATCCTCTTGATAATAATGAGGTAACTCATTCCATATTGCAAGCAAATTTTCAACACTTAACTGTAGCACTTCATATTTCACTATACGTGGAATATTTTCAATCATCGCTTCAAACTCAGAGATTATACGATCCATCTAAAAATAGCAATAATGAGTAAATGATAAAAACAGGTATACATACTTACACTACAATTTGCGAATGTACTTATCACTAGGACAGGTAATAAACGAATGGCATGCACTTCCTATCGCTAGCATAGGTAATAAACGAATGTAAGATAGCTTGGGGGACGCAGCTAAGCATTATTGTGACGTCACACTCGCTATAAATAGGGTGGTAACGTAGTTGAATAAGTAGTTAATTGAAATCAATCACTGATTTATTAAATATATGGGATATTGATGATAAAGCTGATTATTTATGGACTGATACACCTAAAGCGGTGTCTAATGGTAATTAGTATTGCGATACATCTTATTAATACCCTTGTTGTACAAGTTCAAACCTCATGTTGCACCTTCATTCGTTGAAACCAGCGTAGAACCAACACCTGCTACGTTTAGACCCCCTCCGTCATTTGTTGAAGCAGAAGTTATTGCTGAAACAGATCCTGTTGAATAGGAGGAGGAAGGGCAGGTGTAGCCAACTAATTTAAAGCGATTACTCGATGACGCAGGCGTAGAAGGACTTAATCTAATTATAAAGGATGAGGTATACGAAGGCACTCCCGATCTATACGAGCTGTTTATATTGAAAGAGCCGAACAAGTTTACGTTGAGGGATGAGACAGCCTACGTCGATATTCTAGCTAAAACTAACGCATATAGGAAGAATCACGACCCTCATGGAGCAATTATAGGCACCAAGCTGTCTAAATACAGGAAAATTATTAAGCCGCAAATCAGTACGAAACGTTTCGGTCGCGGTATCATGAAAAAGTTATCGAATAGAGTGAAGGAATATGTACACTGGAATACTCCTCGCGAACTTGTTGAACGGCTCCGGCTGTTGCATGTATCGAAAGCATCAGGTCATACTGGACATGATAACAAAATCATTAGTATCGAAGAAGAGCTCCGAGAAGGTATAATTGCATAATAATGTCCATTGATAAGTTTGGCAGACATTCACTATCGCATTTAAAACATACAGCTACAAATATCAAATTAACCTGGGATTATAATTACGATATGCAAGGTAAAAGACTGCAATGTCTCTGAACTCATCCTAGAAGAAGATATTGCAACTAGGAGATACGTAGATAAGACAAATTTAAAATTGACCGAAGATGGTAATTACGATGCGCAAGGTAGAAAAATCATATGCGGATGTAGCCACCAAAAACTATGTTCATACGTGCAAGAAAGTTCTAGAGCTTAAAATAAAGGCTGATATTGATTTATTGATTGCAAAATTATTAGTTGAGTGTGATCGTAAACTTGAGGAGAAAATTAATCGTATATATGGTGATATAAGCATCCTCAGCAGGGATATTTATAACATTGAGAATAAGTTACACTAGTAGTAACGTGTTTAAAGTTGGCGGTTGTCGAAGAATTGCATAAACCTGCGCGGAAGAATTTCGTGAGGAAACGAACCATCGTCAAGCATCGGATGATCTCTGACAGACGGATTTAGTCGAATTTATTCCGTATGCTAAAGAGAACCGCAATCATAAGTATTTCCTAACAGTGATAGACTGCTATTCTAAATATCTATGGACACGCCCTCTAAAGTCGATCAAGGACGTAAATTCTATAATAAGCATTTTATAGGGTTGACGAAGTTATGTATGCTCATCCGGATATATTTCTCGATGAGAAGGTGTTACGGCGTAAGAGGAACCAGCTATATGTTCGATGGCTTGGTATGGATAAAACACATGATTCATGGATTAATAAAACAGATTTTGTATAACATGTATATATATTTTCATACAATAAATACTTTGTTATATAACATGTATATTTTAATACATGACAAATAACTTCTGATATAATCATAAATCCTATAACATAATAACAACAATAATAATAATAATAATTTGTTATACAATAGTAATAGATAATTTCTTAGCCTCTAACAGTAATGTCCCCAAGGCAGTGTATCGATACCATTAGGCAGCAAATACCTCTTGTCATCGCGATTGTTAAGAACGAATTTACGCTGTTCTATACTATAAACGTGGTGGCTTTTCGATATGATACTGCTTTGAGAGACGCTTGTAATATCCCCTCTTCTTAGGCATTTTAAATAATCATTAAAACTAATCCTATCTCTTACATAATCCCTAACACCTTTCAACTTCCTTACTTCATAATCCTTAAGTCTAAAGCTGTACATTTTAGATGCCAAAGCCACTCATTCATTAATTAGCCTTCCACTCATTTCATCTTTCATCAAGCCAATTACTTTACCTTTGCATCTTGGAATGTTATGGGGTATGTCTGCAGGATAGTCAGAAATGTCGAAATGCAAAATGTTGCGTATAAGACCGTATGCATCCTCACATTTCATCTCGTACACAAGGCTATCGATAGCCATATATAATAATTTCGTGCAATCATCATTAAACTAATGTTGCATGAAATTATAGTGGAAATCGAACATTAAAGTTTTAGAAATGTCTAAAATAGCCATTTCCACATATAGTGGCTTATTAAAGTAGATTTCCACCTTAGATAACTCGATAGCCATCAATTCCTCATCAAATATCCCTCTGCTGTGGAAATACGGCTGGGACATGTAATAATTCGCTCCATACGTACCACTCCACCTGCTGACGAGTTTAACAATTCTATGATTTCTAACATTTTCTTTGGTTTTTCCGAAATTTGCATTATTTAAGAGTTTATACAAGCTTTTCTCGAAAGAGTTAGTGGAGCCTGCTCGAAACCTTGTATTCAAGTCTATATATGGTCTGAGCCAACGTGATTGGTTGAAGCTAATCGCGCGACGAACTTTCTCAAGCACAAGGCCTGCTTGAAGGCATTGCTTCAGATTGCGGTAATAAATGACATACTTAGTCTTAGAATGCAGCGCTGCGAGCAGTTCCCTATTTTTACCACCAGGCGGAGTACGTGTTCAAAGCAGAATGGAACGTATTTATGACGATCATGCAAATTGTCCGGATATAATGGATCCACCTCTAGGATTAATCCTTTACATGGATCATCTGGTAAATTCAAAATTAATTCAGAGGTTTGTAAATTTAATTGACCCTCACTAAGCCACTTGCAACCATCCCGCGGCAAACATTGATTTCGAACCCATCCATATAAATTGACCATCTGTGTAAAGGATATAAGACGACGGTTTGCTGGAATCGTATTCATCTATATACTTATTATTAGCCTTGCTATATTTGGTACAGCATTGTGATATCCCTCCTCTTACACCCTTTTCCACGAACAATAACATATCAACATCGGTGAGCAGCTCCAGTCTAACTGTAGTGTAATTTAACATACACTGTCAAGTGTATCCTGGAGCGGTGTAAAAGAATGCCGGATCTAACTTGTGCGTTGCTATGCACTTATTTCTGAAATTTGTGAATACGTCAGCAAATAGAAGTACAACACACGTCAGATAAACATCGCTATATTGACCTAAATTTTGAATTAGAAACTTTTGCCAAACGTTCTGAGTATGTGCATAATCATTATCTGTGATATGTGATTGACTCAACTTGCTGTAAAATTTATCCTTATCAGGAAGACAAGTTTCATTAAATTTAGTTCACGTATCTACATACTCATACGGATACACCCCCTTTTTAGTTAATAACTGCAGCTGTTCATCATTCAAATGACTTATCGTGCTACGTAAAATTTTGAAATCATTAAATGATAGATAGGATAATTTATCTAGGGACTCGTTCATGAAGCGGTATGAATCTACAAATAGAACAGCGTTCTTTAGTTTTAGGTAATAATGAAATGTAGCCGGGGATGGTTTGGAAAATATTTTTTATCAGGAAGTGTGAGTAATAACCGGAAACATTATGGAAAACGTTAGTATTATTCACGAGGCCTTATACCGGATGCTGCATGCTTGCACTACCTCTAAATTGACCGGTGAAATGACAATGATCTCTTACTTTAATATCATGAACTAAAAAGGGATGTTCACAAATATGACAGTGGGTGGATGCGTTATATTCCAGCATTTGCATGTCGCTTAACGTTTCCATAGGTATAAGACTTTCAAAATACTGCTGCAGACTACCCGCAATATCTATCAGCTCGTTGCTAAACCAATTAATACACTCCTCGCCCCTCAGCAGTCGAAATTTTGGTAAGAAATCGTTAAACGTGCATTGAAGATAACATACGATGCTGCATACGTTATATTTCTTATACTTAACGGTATTCCGCGTTTTGTCATCTTTAACACTGCACTAAACATTCCAAGTCGCAATATAAAATAAATGGCGCAGTCTGCTTGAAGTCATAATTCTTAAAGTACACATTCGAACCTGGCTTTGACATCTCTATCCTACATTTATTAATTAACTTACAATCTAACTCGTGATTACTTAGCTTAATTTCGGAACTAGAATAGTAGAGGCATCTATCGCATAGATATCATTTACTGTTCTTCTTCGTTAACTGTGAACCTACTAATCCTGATAAATTTTTGATCCAGCAGAAATGAAATTTCACTACTTCATCATCCTTAGTTGTTCCAAGTCTCGAAACGTCATCGTCTATTTCGCTCTCTAGTTCGTAATTCTGCTGCATCATTAATAAATTAACGTATTGCTGTTTCTTATCATTATATAAATATACGGGCACTGCGTTATATTTAACTGCATCTTTTCTAATGAAGGTGTTCACGTTTATGGATAAATTAGGATTTTGTTTTAAGAATTTAGGGATTTAGCTTAATCATCGGAAACTGGATGTCTTCAAAATTTAGGATTTCGGCATAATAGGGATAGGATGATACACGATCACTATGTAGGGTAGCGGGAAAGAAATGGAATGCTAAAGCTCATCCGAAACAGGCTTCATCATTGTTTTTCACATTAATGACACATTTCTTATTTTTTGTAAAACTAAATTCCCTGTACATTAAATTATCATCATCATTATTTAAAGATGGTTTAACGAATTCTGCACAGAATTCTAAATTAACTTTTAAAATATGATTATAATTCCTAATCCTAATTGAAAATAACTTAAAACTATCGTGAAAAAATGTCCCTAATTTCCTATGCCCTAAATTAATTATAAAACCAGTGCTCACCCTGGATTTAAATACTGTATTCAAATCCCTCCACGCGACTGTCCCTTGCTTCCGAGGGACCCTCCTACAGCCGGGTTTCTCAGCTGCTTGACTAGTATGCTGTACCGCTCCAATTTCCCTAGATTTCTAGGGATACATTAATTTTCTCAATTAAAGCCATTTCTAAAAATAAATCATTAAAATGGAATAGTAGAAATGGTAGACATTCTACCTTTAATACCTTGCGAATGAACTGCGACAGGAAGTAATATAATCGGATTGAATTTCTCGAACCTGTAAGTTATCGATATAATTAATGCTTCAAATATAAATATATAACTTACCTGAAGAGGTACAAGTAATTATAATAGCAGTCAAGCGGTGAGCACTTTTGTAGGCAATTTAAATCTAGAAAATTCATTTATATAATTAATGCTTTAAGTAAAATGAATAAAACATACTGAATATATCCGTTGAACGAACTGCATCAGTAAGTATACAGCAAAAGTATAATAATGGTTAGGAAACCTGAAATTTATTAATACTCTTAATTAATTATTATTTTTAAATGTAATATTGAAACTCGCCTCAAAGCGTGATAACGACTGATAAAGAACCATGTTACATTGTTCTTATATACGTCACGCGCCGGATGTTGCAGGTTGTTCTAACAGAAATTTACATTTGGATATAAGAATGTTATCTGCTGTAATTTTTTATTGCGTATGGAGTATTAAATTATTAATATAAATTTTGAGTAGCTCTGATAAGAAATTACACTAAATCCGGATGCGTCTGATGTTATACAGCTGATAAATATCTATTTTCTTCTTTTGCGATAACCTTGATATCAATTATTTTCATACATTGTAATATCTTTTAACTAAATTATATGGCTATGGTTTCTAGATAGCATGCAAACACCTGCGAATTATGATTTATTTACAAGTACAAATAGTTGTAACTGTAATGCATAACATCAAAGTCTTTTTTAGTTTATTACTTTATTAGTATTACATTATTTTACATTACATTATTTTCTTATTATAAGTTTCTGTTATGAACGAATAAGTTCAAAAGTAAATATATAATTAAAAATTATTATAATTTTATTAAATACATAAATAAAAAGTTTACCTCGAGTAGGATTTGAACTTACGACCTGTACTCTAGCAAAGTACAGGTCGTAGGTTCAAATCCTACTCGAGGTAATTTTTTTATTTATGTATTTAATAAAATTATAATAATTTTTAATAACATTATTTTCTATTTATTATCTAATGCATTATTTTAAAATGTAACATAAAACTCTTTTTCTAATTTATTACTTTACTTGTATTACATATTTATCAACATTATTTTCTACTATTATATTACTTCAAAACAATAATAAAATCTGATTTTAATTGTAAAATGTACGGTTTCCATTAGAATAAGAAAAATTAGTATATAACGGTCGCGAGTAAATTGCTTTCCTTGTTCCTCCAAATCCGTTCTCACTCTTTTATCGACCATAGCTGGAGCATTTACAGGATGTTATTAAATGATAAAGTTTGGTTCTTTAGAATTTATATTTATTATTATTAAATTCATGTTATTACATTAATTAAAGCATATGATGATTATTTTATAATATATAATGCTAGTTTATATTATATTGAAATTTGTTCAATGTAAATTTAATGTTTATTTGGAAATGCAAAACCCTTTTCTATTTTATTACTTCAAAATACTGTAACTAGTATTTTAATTGTAAAATGTAATTACATATAATGCACATTAGCAATTATTTTTTTAGATACGCGCCGGATGTTGCTTGTCTAATGTCCCCTCTCTCTAACACCGACTACCATTTCAGCCAAAATTGAAAAGCTGCTCTTTATTCATTGTGACGTCAGATTAATATCACACTTTATATATTTGCATAACTAAAACCGAGATAGATCAGTTGTTTATATGCGTTTGCACATATTCCTAACTTAACTTACTCGAGTTTGAATCCCGGTGCAAACAATTTTTTCAAACTATACTGCAACCGGAAGTTCCTCTTCAACAGCGACAAAAAAGATGTCTGCAAGGCCCCGCAGATTGGGACATCTCAACAACGTGACGCCGGAAACCAACCCA
Organism: Vesta saturnalis; assembly: GCA_036346205.1. Classification (NCBI taxonomy): domain Eukaryota; kingdom Metazoa; phylum Arthropoda; class Insecta; order Coleoptera; family Lampyridae; genus Vesta; species Vesta saturnalis. Next base: position 898,647 of record JARFJB010002170.1, on the reverse strand, counting down.
CCAGAAGCCGCAAAAGACCTCTAAAGAAGCCCTCAGAAGCGGCTGAAGACAGCAACGCCCTCGAAGAACCTACCAAAAGCCGCAGAAGACATCCAAAGAAGCCATCAAACGCTACCGGAAACTGCCGAAGACTCCAGAGGCCGCTAAAAAATCCCAAAATGGCCGCCATGACTCTCATTGGCCAGCTAATGGGCCATCCCGTTCCCTGAACCCAACAAGGGGCGGGGCGCATCCTCACATCCTATTGGCTTGACGTCATTGCTCCTTCCGGTAGGAGGATCCACGCCCTCTTCTCCCATTGGTCCTCCAACCACAAACTTCCGGTGGGGGCGGGGCTTAACTGCTCGCTCACGTCGCTAATTTATACACTCCGGAAGATGATGAGTTTGAAAAACCTTTAGATGACCTTAAATGTTCTTTAATTTTTCTTGTAGGTTTAAAAATAGTCCTAATACCATGATTAATAAGGACTTTTTCAATTCTATCTGTAACATTAGTTGTAAAAGAAAGAAAAGCAGTATCAACATTAAGTACTAGTTTTTCTTTAAAAATTAAAGAACATTTAAAGTCGCCTAAAGGTGTTTCAAACCCATTATCATCTTCTATAGTGTATCTTGTTCTTATAGAAAAGTAGTTTTCATAAAAGACCTGAAAAACATATGTCTAAGTTTTTTGCTGTTTTTTCCACGACCTTGAAGTAGATGCTTTACCAATTATATATTAGGTTACCACAGCACTATAATAATTTAACATGTGTAGTTGCATTTAGAATTAAAATTATGAGAATTAAAAATCATATTAAACGTACTACATTGTGTTTAAAATACCAATCATAATTATTAACAAAAAACTATTTCTCTGTTGGATTTAACTAGATCTTTAATTAGTATGTCAAGTTTCTGTTTGTGAATGCGTTTATCAATTTCAAATTAAAGTTTTTCGCAATTTTACAATTATATCAAAATTTTGTGAAATTTGCTCTTTGATTATCCCATTTTCACTGTTGGTCTTCGGCCGTTAGAGGTTGTCCAGATTTGTCATCTTCAAGGCAGTTTAATAATATTTAATTTTATTCTTTACTAAAATTGGATTCCATAGTTGGCTTTATACGTTTAGCAAACTGTTATATTAATAACATGCTTATGTTTGCGTTTTCATATTTTTTCACATTTCTTACATTTATTCTAACATCTTAAACAAATCTTAAAGATATTACCACTACTGAGGACGACAACCGTAATTGTAATCCAAACGTTTAATTTTATGTACTACATATACATATATTTCGAAATTGAAAATTCCTTATTAGATTGTACAAGTTAAAAATAAAATTTAACTTGCATTTTTTTATCGTTTCTAAAAAGTATAGTAACAAGATAGTTCGAAGAAATAGGAAATGGTTGATAAATAATATTTCCACACGATACCATGTATGTCACTTGCAAATCACGAAGCGTCGACGCTTAGACGCCGCCTTTTGACCGCCGCCGTTTGTCCGCCGGGACTTTTTTGTAAGAAATTTTAATTATTGTTGAATAAAAATTGTATTTGGAATCTTAATGTACTTACAAACAATTTTATGACGATTTTGTTAAACAAGTAAAATCAGGTTACAGTCACACAATAAAAAATAAAACTAACTACAATATATTTCAGGTAGGAAATAGTTTACCTGCTTAAGGACTCTAATTTACTAAATACGTATTGCACTAATTGAGGTGCATCAGAAAGATAGAAAAGAAGTGTAGATACGATTAGGTAAATAAGTAGGAAATAGTTCGAAGCAGGTCAACTCGCCGATGGTCCACTCGCCGACGGTCTACTCGCCGATGCCAACTCGCCGACTGCCTACTCGCCGACGAGCCAACTCGTCGACGACCTACTCGCCGAAAATATTATTTTTTTAATATCCAACAATTTATTTTTAAATAAAAGTTTATTAATAAATAAAGTGAGGATGATATAATTTCACATGCAAAAGTATAACACTTCTAATTAAACTAATAAAACAATTTGGAAATTTTGGTTCAATTGAAAATTGCAAGTTAACGGTTTTTTAATCACTTCTTTCCAGAAATCAAAACAATACCTATGTTATGAATTGAAAAATTAAGATTATAGATTTGCTATAATGAGGTATTTAGGCTTTTCCATACAAAAATTTAATCCCATTCATAATTGTTCAAGTCATTTAGTAATTAAGTGATCATTTACCTATAAAAAGTTTTTAACTTTTCTATTCGAAATTATTCAGATCTTGTTTCTGAAACAGTTAAGATCGTGTTAATTGTGAAAATTATTCAATTTTATTTTTTGTGACAATTGCAAAATTAGTTTGAACTTAAACTCAAAGGTGATATATTTTTATTACAAGGTAAGCTATTTAATATTTTATTAATTAAAAATAGTACATTTCTTTATTGCGAATGCTTGAAGAAAAAATAATTTACATCATTGCATTATTTTGACCCTTTTAACTAATATTTTTTTTATTTAGACTAGTCATGGAAATTCAAAGCCAAAGAGGATGAACAAAGTACGCTTTGCGTTGCGAGCACAGAGGTTGCAATGGAAGAGTATGGACGAACCTTTCAGATAATTCTCTCAATTCCGTGCGAAAACAACATACTTGCAGCACTGTTGGAAATGCTGCTAATGTTACCTTGCAACAAATAAATTCGGAAATCAAACATCTAGCAACAACTACGATGGAAAATCCTTCCCAAATTCGAGGTCGGGCATTAAAGAAAGTTCCCGACGCAGTAAAGGGAGTTATTCCAAATTCTAATGTTACTCGGAGAAACATCCAAAAAGCACGGGTTAAGAAATCATGCGCTCCTCCAAATTCGGAAACTCCTGAAGAAATCGTTATACCCCAACTATATTCGCAATACGAATATAGTCCCAATCAATTTGAAAAATTTTTATTAGCTGATTCTGGTCCAAATTGCAAGCGGATCATTATATTTGGAAGAGAATATCATTCAAGTTGGAGTTCTAATATGAAAGAACTTTTTGTGGATGGGACTTTCTTATTATGTCCTACTTTGTTTGCTCAAACTTTTGTAATATTAGCAAGGAAAGACACTCATGATGAGAAAGGCCCAGTCTTTCCAGTACTTTATTGTTTGCTGCCAGATAAGAGCACTGACACATACATCAAGGTATTCAACATGATTAGAGAACTTTGGCCGCAGTTGAATCCGGAAAATATTAATGTGGATTATGAATTGGCTATTCACCAGGTTATTCAGCAAGTTTTTCCTGAAAAAGTAATCAGTGGCTGCTTATTTCATTTGGTGAAAAGCCTGAGAAAGCATTTGTCGCCTTGCAATTTATTATCGCACTATAATACTGATCCGCAATTCGCGCTGCAAGCAAAGATGATAACTTCATTGGCATTTGTTCCAGAAGAAGACGTCATACCAGCAATTATGGAGTTAGAAAATTATTTGCCCGATGTATTTGAGCCAATTTTGGCTTGGTTCAGCAATACTTACATCGGTCGCTTACGCAATAACGGTACTAGAGCACCGCCAACTTATCCGCCATCAATTTGCTCCGTGTACTTCCGAACATTGAATGGAAGGGACCGGACCAATAATTTTGCTGAAGCCTGCCACCGTAAATTACAAGTGGCTTTTGGTGTTGATATTTTACATCCTTCCTTGTGGAAATTCATCGAGAATTTGAAAAAAGTTCAGTCATCATATGACGTCGACTACGAAAGAGCTATTTCTGGATGCAATGGTACCGCAAAAAGGAGAAAATATGAAGAAAATGATGAAAGAATATTAAATAAACTAGTTAATTATAACCGTGAAAATATAATTGAATTTTTAAAAGGGATATCCCACAATTACAAAATGGTATGACTTATTATATGTATTTATAGAAATTTGTAGATATTTGTATATATGTATTTTGTTTATTTGTATGTACCGACCTATATGAACGATAAAAACTATTTTATTTTTTATAATTATATTATTTGTGATAATGAGTTATTTTTTATGTTTAAAATCCATGAAAATTTAATCAAATTTGATAAATTTTTTAACTAATTAATTAATGGTTGGTATAATAATTTAATTAAAATAAATAGTTGGTTTCTTGTAAAAAATAATATATTATCGGCGAGTAGGGCGTCGGCGAGTTGGCTCGTCGGCGAGTAGACAGTCGGCGAGTTGGCATCGGCTAGTAGGCCGTCGGCTAGTTGACCATTGGCGAGTTGTCGCGCACCGGAAATAGTTTACCTGTTTAATGACGCTAATTTACTCCATAATGTTCTAATAATCGTTATCTGTTAACTTCATGTAGTAAAATGATGTATATTAATGAGATTATATGGAAATATTAAAAATGACATTATTAAAAGTTTCAAACTATTCAGTTTTCATGAAACGTATTTACAAACGTCCGGCAAACAGTCGGCACCCAAACGATCGGTGGTAAAAAATCTGGCGCCCAAACGACGGCGCCCAAACTGCGGCACCAAAACGGCGGCGCCCAAACGGCAGTGCCCAAATGTCACGTACCATACAAATCACATTTTGACTTATTTTATACATACTTTCGTTAGTAGGGAATGCACTGTCGAAGGCTACATTACTACTGCTATACGCCATCAAACGGTTCTATTTATGCTTATACATACTGAAAACTTGACTTTGCAGGTTTGTTTATGCTTGTATACGAAGGTTGCAATGGAAAGCTACTTCCCACCAAGCAATGGAAGTAACGTAATGTTAGAACACGTTCTAATATTTCAATAATATAACTTCACTTTATGACGTACTATTTACTTCAAGACAGAAGTAAATTTGTTTCTATCATTTGTATAACGTTTATAGAGGGTTATGTTTATCTTTCTGCTGAGTGGACGTTCATTATGGAAGTTAAACTTACGTCTTTATAAAGAAGAATACAATAAATTCGGCACATAGATGTATCTCATGAAACGTTTTATGTAAGTTTATTTATCACCTTCACATAACATTAAATAAAAAAAACTGATTTAATTGCATTAACCGGAACGTATATATGGCGTATAAAATATACTTAGGAAATACCAAATGCGAAAAACATGCGCTCTGTGGTCATTACACAAATACCTAAAACCTAAGTATTAGTATATTCCTGGACATGGCATAACATAATCAGATGATACAAAAGAGAATCTAGTTTTTAGTTGTTAAGTTCTTTCCTCCCAGCTCGAAGAAGTGTAAAACCACAGTAGCAGTTTTCTAATCTGTGCCGAAAAACCCGAAAAGGTTGCACAACCCGCCACTTACAAGTCATCGTAGATAAATAATCTCAGATGGAAGTAGCATTTCCTCCTACTCCGACACCGCCGATCCAAAAGATGTAAAACGACACTTTCGACGACAAATACTAGGAAATAATCTGCAAAACATTTGAAGGAAAACCCTCTACAACGCAACCCAAGCCACCGGCAAATATGTAGCGGATTCCAACCATCATCATTCACCGCCAGCAGAACCACAGGACAGCCATACAAGCTCTAACCGGAGCTGGCATCACGCTAATCACATCCATATCTACAAAGACGGACATAGTCGTCCATGTCAGCACTGCGTATAGTAGTAAAGGAATGGTGGTCCTGGACCACATAGGCAAACAGATGGGCAGAGAGAAAAAATATGTCAAGGTCAATGTCACATGCTTTTTGGCGGAAAATTTAAATCTCAAGGCCGTACTGTGTTTTCAGTTAATCGCCGTCCTCAAGGTCACCAATCACGAAACCAACCCCAAAGTTTATTGACTTTTTTAAAGTTACTGACCTAACTGAGAAATAAACTGAAGGGTGTCATATTACAATTTTTAGAAATCTAATACTAGAACCAGTTAAAAATTCATTGACCTTTTGATATTCATTGACTTATTTCAAAGTTTATTTATTAACCTGGACTGGATGTTGGTCGATACCTAGAAATCTAAAAATAGAAGCAGTTCCTTGAAACAAGATAGGGTCTGAGCCAAAAGTTCATATAAGTAGGAAACGGGGAGTACTATGCTTTCAACCATATGAGTTTCAACGACCCCCTCTACTCCTATCCAGTCGAGGACTTTTACCTATCAGCCGCCTTTTGTCTCAACAGGTACGATATTGCATTTAAATAAAATACAATTTGTCAAGGTATTTTGAACACCCTGTATACGTATTGGGTAATTTTGTTTGTAGTCTTATGCACTTAGTTAGATTCCGTATATACATATTTTTTTTTGTCAAGTTTAGTTTTATAGATGAATTTGTGTTTAACGTGTGTAGCGACCTTTAGGGATGGTAGGTGTATGGCGACCTTTAGATTCTTAGTTTGTGAATTATTTTTTTGTAATTTAGGTTGTTTTTCCTTATTATTCCTCGTTTATAGAAGTTTGATTAACGCTTATTTGTAAATAGTTGTCTATAAGTTTAATTAAGGTTTATTTCGTTTGATTTCCGTAAAATATAATAGAAAATTAAGTAATTCAAATAAATAGTGTAATTTATCTGTGTATGATGTCATGTTAGCGACTTAAAGACGCTTAAGTATAGTTGTTCAGTGTAATAGTGAATATGCTGGTTTTGAGTCATAGAGATTGCATGTGGGCCTTATTGTTCGTACTTTAAGGTAAACATAGAGAGGCTGTACAGGATACTTTTGCTGACGTTTGAGATTTTGGAAGTTACCGAGTCCTTACGGACGGAAACGAATTTATGTATTGGGGGTACTAAATTTTCCCCTTCCGTTTTTTTAATTGGTGGAATTAACTTAGATAAGATTTTTTATGAGTAGTGGGATTAAAAATCCAAGATGGAATTTGTTAATAATTTGTGGGATTCTGAAACAGATCGTGCTTTCGAGTAGTATACGTTGCCGTTTATTGTTACGCTTTAAGGGGGTGGTTTAGAACGTTGATATTTTGGGACCTTGTGGTGTTTAACGAACGTACTTGTTGTGTAGTAAGGGTAGTTTAGCTACTCCTGAAGAATACCTGTAAAAGGGATTTTATTAAAATTGTTCATCACCAGAGGATTATACCTAGTGCCGATTTCGGTTTTACGTAAAGTTACCTAGAGGACATCGTCGTGTTGTATAGTGCTTCAGTGACCTCTTTGGTTTATATCGCTTCTGTGGATTTTAAAATCATCGTTCTTGCAGTGCCACCTATTTATCGTACAAAGCGTGTGTAAAGATAAAGAAACTTTCGCAATATATTAAAATTTATAGTTATGTAAAACAGTTATTAACATTTTGGATTATTAGTGGAAATAAAACTATTCCAAAGCTAAAAGTTATCAAGTCATTTGAACGCTCATATTAATATTTTAAAATAAGTTAGTAATTGATACAGTAACATCCTAACGAGTTTAGTCAAGAAATTGTTTGGGTATAATGGAACAATAGTCAACATTTTATTCATCATTTTGCCAGAGCAGGCAGATTTCATTTCCGTCATAGCCGTAACCGACCACCTGGTTATCTTCCACATATATTGTAACACAGAAGAGGTGTAATTCTAGACCGTAAGGTAATATAATATTGTGTTTTTATTGAAAATTTTGAAGATTTTTGTGTGTTTCGATTTATTTTTTTTGTGTTTATGAAAGTTTGAAAGCGGGGTCATTTTTTTTGTTAAAGTAAGTTGTTGTTTAAATTTGTTTAGCGTAATTAATTATAGTTTTGACGCTCCGCCTTCACACTTTTTTATTTTGGTATTAAAGGGCAATCGACCCTATTGTAGTGTGGGTATATTATCCACGAATTATATCTTTATAGGTTAAACGATTTAGACTGGCGTAAATCAGACATCCTGTCGCCTTTTAAGTATTTGTATTTGTTTATACGCATTATCGTATGTTTACATTTTTATTATTTTATTATAGTTTGTTAGGTTTTATAAATGTGTTTAATTCTGTAAACACCCTTCTTTTGTGTTACATAACCGTTTTTTTTTACGAACTTAAAATTTATTGAGTAATTGCAAGTTACCGGTAATTTAGTTTTTAACGTAACGAGGTTAGTTTTTTTGTTTTATTGAGTAATAGCGTTATTAGTATTTAGTATTTTATTTTATTTTTAGTTGAGTATTAATTCAGTTTAGAGTTCATTCTATAGCTTATTTTTTTTTGTTTTGTTTTGATTATTATTTAATGCCTAATTTATTACACTGAGGAGTATTAACGTAATTTTTATTGAGTGTTTATCACGCTTTTATTTGACAAGCGTGTTGTGTTTTTGAAGCCCTATTTCAGGTGGTTTGCTGCGTTGCTGTTCAGCACACCTGGGATTGATTGCGGATAGGTAAGCGTATGTTTTTTGTATGTTTAGACACACTATGTACTCGTAATTTTGGCACGACAACCCTTATTTTGACTACCAAACATTCTGGCGCCCAAACCTTCGATTTTGTCTTCAGCCCCTATTGTGACTTACGTATGATTTACTATTCTGGATGCGCAAAATTTTTCAACATCTGACCTACACCCATACGCTGGCTAGTCGGGGCAAAAAGGCCAATTTTATCTGTAATCCCGTTCTACCACCCGTTTATACCGTTACAAATTATTGGTTTGTAACACTTTTATTTACAAGACAGATTAGCATGCTTGTTAGAGTAAGATTTATGCACAAATGTACATACAAAATATAATTCTTTCTTTATTTCTGCTTTGTGTATGCCTTATATCCCTTGCTTTAACATGTCCTTTTAATGATTACATCGAAATGTATCTGTGATACTATCTTAGCAAACGAGTGTCCACTATAGCTTGTAGCACCTCTGATTATAAATGTTAAAAAACGTTTTTTGTAAGGTAAGACAATTATGTCCAAACTATTACGATGTATTACAATGTATGCGTCTCCTTTAAGTTTTTCCTTCCAGTTCTAGCTTTCGTTTTTTAGTGGACAATACATACAGTAAAGGGATCAGTTTTATTTCTTTTACTATACATGACATAAGCATGTTGGTTTTGTGTCCTCTCTTCCGTAAAACTTGAGGAATATTATTTGTAGTGGCCAGTCCTGTATATGTATATATATATATATATATATATATATATATATATATATATCACACACATGCTAGCCATATCAGTATCCTTCCACATGCAAAATCATTTCTTAATACATCTATCAAAATTTAAAAATGTAATTGACGGCTATTTACAAATCACCACGCCCTCCTGCAAAATGAATACTTTTCTCTCTACTGAAGCCCTTAATGGGATCAAAAATGACGAATTCTGGTAGGATAATTAGCAGCATGAGAATATTAATTCTTTATCAAAGACAAAGAAAGCAAAAAAAGCGTCAGGATATTTGTAATTTACACACCAAAGTACATACGATTGTGCATAAAGAAGAAGATGATCTCAGAAAGCAAGACATGCGGATATTATTGGATGAAACCAAAGATGCAAATTTTAAGAATAGTGAAAGGAAGCTAATAAATACTTAATATAACCAACTTGTGCAATCGGATCGTCCTACTGTAGGTAAAAGGCTTCATACCTCCTTTAAACCTTTGTCTATCTAGATATGAAAAATTGTGAGAGATCGTTTCAATAAAATGTATAGAAATGAAGGAGTCGATATAAATGAACGCAGCCCTCTATACAAATATCTAGTACTTTTAACCCACGGCGCGCGGCGATAAAAACACTGTTTGGTAAACGCTTGAAGAGTTAACAATAGCACTGGATTCTCTTAATAAAAATAGCGCCCCTGGAATATGTGGTTTAACGGTGCAATTCTATCTGGAGTTTTGGGATAAATTAAAAGACAAGTATTTTACTATGTCACAACAAGTCTTCGGAAATGAACAGCTTTCTCCATCAATAAGGAAAGCACCAATATCTTGTCAATACATAGATAAATAGATATATGTATGACACTCTACACTTACACAGGGAATTAGTAAATTACGCTTGTCAAGATAAGCGATAAGTTCCACTAGCAATACTTCTTCGACGAAATTGACAAAAGCTTTATACGAATAAATAAATCATGTTTACCGGAGAAAACGATAGAAGTACGATTGCAAACAACTTGTTTGGTAGTAAAGAACGATGAATAATCACCTTATAGCAGAATTAAACTAATCTTTGGTAAGCAATTTAGTACAGAAAATTATCAAACTCCACAACCACGCAATGTAATAACGTTTAAGTATGCAAATCAATACTGCAAGTTAAATTCTAAGTCTATTAGGAAATTGGCAGTGGGTATATTTTAGAAGTTGCTTGGAGGTTGACGAAGAACTGATTGGTAGATCCAATTTTTTTGAGGCGTGCAAACCTAGGGTTTTTTTTCCAGTTTTGCTGGAAACCTAACTGTAATGTAATACACATGATATTTTTATGCCAACGTACTCAAGATACTTGAAGATAAGTGGTTACAATGAAAAACAATAACTTTTCCCATAATTTTAAATCGATTTTCATTAGTAGATTAAAAAGCAGAATACTGCAAGATTTATTAATATGGAATCCTGAAATGTAATGGTTTAAATTCAAATTAAGAATTACAATTACATTTTGCTTTAAGTTGATGTATAAATAAGAATTTTGTCGAACACGTTCAAATATTTGAGACGTATTTCTTACAGTATCACACGCTATTTGAATACGATCCTTCAAATCGTTGATATCAAGTATAGGTGTGTTTAAAGTAACCCCAGAACCAGAAATCCCATGGATTTAATTCTGGCGATCGAGGAGGCCAATGTTGCACCCCTCCTCGACCAATCTAACGATTGAGATTTTGAGTAACATTTTTATTTCACAAATCTCGAAAAAAAGATTTGATATTGAATAAAGTAGGGTGGCTAATTTCATCCCCTTATAATGTAACAGGAATGTTGAAAAAATACCGGTGCGAATGCACGGAAATTACAAAATTTCAAGTTTCCATATTTACTTAAATTTGAAAAAAAAAATAGAAACACAATTTTACTCACCACCTTTTAGGGGCTAATTTCATACGGACAATCCCAAATACCAAAATCTAGAGGAGCCAAATCAAGAGAGCGAGCTGGCCAACGAAACAAACGGATCTATAATTTCATGTAGAATTCGAAAATAAAATAAAAAATATTAGGTTCTATTTAAAATAACAAAGTTGACGTCTACTTCCGGTATAACCGGAAGTGCCACATTCAGGGCAATATTATATTTGAACTCAGCGTCATCCAAAACCTACAGCTTCGTAATTTCAGATTTTTAACATAACTGTATCCGCCATTACTTTTAATTAAAACTCTTCGCGCCACACCCTGTATACTTTATTGCATTCGCTACAAGGGATGGAATATACAACATTAGAGTTACTAAGAATTGGAGTTCTGTCTTTTAATTTGGAAAAAAGTTTTTAGATAGGTTCATAGGTTTAATGTTATATTTCGCTATACGTATTTGTTCGTTGTTTAAGATATTAAGGTACATAAGATTGGTGTTAAGTTTAGTATGTAACGGATTCTTCTGTTAATCATGAATTGATTGGTGTACTGTATAATACATTCTTTAATAATGTTTTTGGATAACCATTGTTACTAAAAACCAAAAATAAGTTATCTAGATTCTTTTTGTGTAATGATTGATGCGAAATCTTAAGTATTCTGTTCTTGAGACCCAGAACAATTTAATTTTTTGATTAAAGGGATGATTAGAATAGTAATTAATATATCTACCTGAGTTAGTTGGTTTTTGATACCAGTCTATTTTTAAACTGTTATCAGGTTTTATTATGATTCTGGTATTTAAGAAGGGGATACTATTATTGTTTTCTTCTTGTAATGTAAACTGAATATGTGTATTAAAACTGTTAAAAGTCTCTAGAACTTGAATGTTAATATCATTGGGAATGGTAATAATTACATCATCTACGTATTTTTTAATTAAAGGGGTATCAAAATTAAGTAAAGGTAATACATGATCAAAAAGAGAATCCATACTATTGTAGCAAGTATAGGACTAAGAGAAGATCCCATAGGGGTGCCAAAAATTTGCTTATAAAAAAATTATTGAAGGAACAATAGGTATTATTGAAAATAAAATTAATAGTTAGGATAAAATATTCTTTAGAAAAATTGCAATGTGGTTCTATTATGTCTCATTTAGTTTCTATTATTGAAAATATTAGATCCAATGGTATGTTAGTAAATAAAGAGACAACATCTAGAGAAATCAAAATGTAATTATGTGGTAATTGAAAATTATTGTATGTTGATGCAAAAGTAAAAGAATCTTTGTATTGTAATCATTTATATCGTTAAAGGAATTTGATAAAATGTTTGCAACAAAGCTAGAGAGTGTAAGTGTTGGTGAATTGATAGAACAAACTATAGGTGTAAGGGGTATATTATTTTTATGTACTTTAGGTACCCAATAAAATTTGGGTGCTATTTATAGTTAGGAGTTTAGCTGTAGGTTCAACAATACAATTATTTTTCTTTAATGTTTTAACTAATTCATTGTTTTCCTTTTGTGTGGAGAACGTAGGGTCAAATTTTAATTTACTGTAAGTAAGTTGATCTGCAAGAAGATCATTAGCTTTGTTAATGTTGTCTGTTTTATTGATGGCTACAGTTATCTCTCCTTTATCTGTACTAGTGGTAAGTACATCATTGTTGTCTTTAAGAAACTTCCTAGCTTTATTAAAAACATAATTTTCAAGATTGGTTTTTAGGTGAACTAAACAAGTAATTGGTAATTTTATTGGTGACTTGAGCTCTTAAAACATTAGTATTAGTATGAAAATGTTCTAGAATGTTCTCAACATCTGCTAACAACCTTATGGTGGGTAATTCTTTAGGTGAAATTGATAAAGTAAATTTCGGTCCTAGTGATAGTAAATTTTTAATATTATGTGGAAAACTACAGTTGCTTAAATTGACAAACCATTTACTGTCATCATTAAACAATCTATTTTTTATTTGATTATTTATTATTGCGATTTATTGAACACTAAATAAAGTTATTTACAAAACACAGTTAAACTTAAAATTAGTGCACAAAAGGTCGAAGTTCAGTCTTGCCAAATGTGAAGACATTTGGCGACTGTTCTGCCACTTAAACCTAACAATAAAATTGTCATTACTGTCTGCTCATTAGGAGTTGGCGGAGACGAATTTTAGATTTATTAAATGGTAATAATTTTATTCTTTCAGGTATAGAATTATAATTTATCGCTATATTATAGGAGAAAGACCTTTTAAACATTTGTGATTTATGAGTAGGAATTAGAAGTAGATTTTTGTTTCTTAAATTGAAGTTGTGAATTTCTGATGAAAGTTCGATTTTATTGTACAGATACGAGGGAATTCTGGTATTAATTATTTTGTAGTATAAGCAAGTTGAATGCAAAACTCTTCTGTTGCCCATGTTAAGCCAGTCTATTTCATGGAGCCTGTAGTGGATTGACTCATGCTTTTTTATGCCAAAAATAAACCTGAGGCAACAGTTTTGTATGCGTTGTATTCTTTTAGAGTCCAAACTATCAATACAAGGTCCATACACAGCGTCACAAAAATTAAATTGGGACAGAACTAGTGTGTCACACAGTAGTGCCCTTGTGCCACGATTCAAAAATTTGCGTTTATTATAGAGTACTTTTAAGTTTATAACAGCTTTTTTAATGCAGTTGGACATATGTTTCTTAAATCTAAGCTTAGAATCAACTACTAACCCAAGATTTCTACCCGTCAGAGATTGTAATATCCACGTCTTTGATTCGAATAACGACATTATTTTTTATACGTTCCTTGGAGACTTCTTTACCAAAGAGTAAAAGTACCGTTTTATTTGCATTAATTTTTAAATTGTGACACTCTGAGTATTTAACGAAGCAATTTACTTCTTGATTTATCAAACAGATGGCCGAGACAACGTCATTTTCAGAAAAACTATACTGTATTTGCGTATCATCAGCGTATAAGTTATAACGGCAAAATTTTAAACAACTACCGAGATTGCATGTATAAATAGTATACAGTAGGGGACCCAGTTTTGGAGTAAATTGTATTTGTTTAAACTGATATTTTTTATATAAGTAAACCTCTTCTTGAAACTATTTTCATTCCTAATATTAAATTCAGTAAATAAATTAACAGGTATGATTCTTAATAAAGTTGATTTGATTGAGTTTAAAGAAAATTCTAATTTTTAATGTCGGCAATGATAATTTTAATTGCTATATCTAATATTTTTGTACTTAGCTTCTTATTAAAATTGTTGATTTCCTGTCTTATTCTTGTATGTTGTGTGGTCATCAATTCAAGGAGCTGTTTGGAATTATTTGTAATGTGGTTGGGAATTATGTTAATTTTCCTACATCGTAATAAGAAAATTCTTCTGTTTAATTTGTTAGCTAATTTGGTGGAAAATGATGCCCACTGTTTGAATTTTTTGGTGGTATCAAGTCCATAATTACTAGTGATATCTTGACAGAAACCCATCTATAATATATAATATAACTACGGTCGTTACTTCCTCTTATGTGTATATATATATATATATATATATATATATATATATATATATATATATATATATATATATATATATATATATATATATATATATATATATATATATATATATATATATATATATATATATATATATATATATATATATATATATACACACACGTGCTCGCGCCCCACGCGCCCACGCACACACACACACAATTATTTTTAATTTAGAATTACGATTATGAATTAGAGCTAGTTATTTGTTTAATTAATTTATATTTATTTTCGTTTTTTTAATGTATACTTTGGATTGCGGATTCGATCTAGTTATTTATTTTTATCATTTAAGCTAATAAAATGAATTATGGCAATGCTTACGTTTGGGTTTGTTGTAGAAGGGGGTTTATCACAGAGCTGTACATTTTTATGAATGACATCTGGCATGTCTTGTATTTTATCCTATGTTACAAATACGCTTTTATGATTGTTCTACACACCGTGCTACCGTGGGATCAAATAAGTGTGTTCCTTAGTTCTCTATTTATTGTTATTGCAAAATGTTTACATGTTTGCGCTTTAAGTTTACTTTACGATTTTATGAGTTTTAACAACCGTATCTGGTATGGGTTTAAAGGAACCTCATTTTTCGTAGAAATTCAATGCTATAGCAATCCTAAGCACTATTTACGCGCCTTTTTTAATCTAAAGAGCTATTTCACATAATACTAAAATTCTACTAGTTAGATTGTTATTATTTTTGTTTATTATTAATATTCAAACCGCTGGGTTATAAAAATCTGTTCAAAACACACCCTTACCGTACAGTACTTTATTGATTTAGAAATTGGCATTTTACACCCGCACATGTTTTATTAACCGAAAGTATAAGCCGGAGCTAACTTAAACACGTCCTTTCGCTCTGACAGCCCGACACTATTGGATAATTAAAAACGAATATATTAACATTATATAAGTTTTCAGACTCTATTACTCTGTTGGGTATGACTGTATCTTCAAATCTCTCATGGGTTGACCATCTTCTGTCAGCTACCAAAACAGCTGCTCGTAAAATAGGCTTTTTGTACAGATCTAAGCAGTACTTTACCCCTCGACAACTCCTTCTGCTGTATAAGGCCCAAATTCGGCCTCATCTGGAATATAATTCTCACCTCTGGGTTAGTGCTCCCCAATACGCTCTCGATATCTTTGATCGTATTCAAAAGAGAGCGAGTAGGCTTATAAATGACCCGTCCTTAACTTCTCACATACAGTCCCTTGAGCATAGAAGGATGGTTTCAGTTCTTTCTTTGTATTATCGTTATTACAACGGCTATTGTGCTGCTGAATTATATTCTTTGATACCATCTCGGGCTATCTTTGCGAGAAACACTCGGTTCGCTCATTCATCACCAGTATGCAGTACAAATCTTCACTTGTCATACCAAACGGGCGCAATCCACATTTTTCTACGCGGCTTCTAAACTTTGGAATGATCTCCCTAGTTCCTGCTTTCCTCTCACTTACGATATGAGAAAATTTAAGGTCGCTGTTCATAGGGATCTATTGGCAATTCATTATCCCTATATCCATCCTCCTAAGTGTTCCTGAGTGCTTTAGCACGATAGGCCAAATTTAGCCTGTTCAGGTCCACAATCATAAAAAAAAAAGAATGAGCAACAATCGTGTTTGCATATACTTATCTTCAAAAGATACAGTACATAAATTTATTGACGAATATGGAGGAGTAAATAGCATCGATGTATTCGTGCCCGCTAGAAAATTAATTTTTCCCGCAAAGCGGATTATATTATCCAACGTTTCGCCATTTATTCCTCATAACGTGATTGAAGAGGAATTAAGAAAAATCCTCTTACAGCTAGTTTCCCCAATATCCTTTGTAGGGGCCGGTATTGGCCTTGAGGAATACGCACACGTTCATAGCTTCAGACTACAAGTTTTTATTGCATCAGATCCCAAAAACCGAATAACTTTCCAACGTCGATTGTAATAGACTATGAGGATGATCAGTATAGAATTTTTCTCTCTGACGAAAAAATTAAATGTTTCCGGTGTAACGAATACGGACATATTGCTTCCAGATGCACGGTTCCCGAACGTCAATCAGTATTGCCGGAAAACCCAATTATTAATTTAACTGATAAAAGACCGCATCCACCTACTGACTCTTCCACACGAGTCAGTTTATTTGATCAAATCAGTGAGTCTCAAGACATTCAAGGCGAGTCCGCTAGGGATGCTGATGTGTTTAGTGAATCAGAAATTAGTGAATACTCAGTTGAACAAGCACTTGCGGAGGATAGTTTCAAGGTTCCTGCCAAAAGCGGAAACTCTGCTCGGAAACTGAAAAAGCGTAGAGTCGATCAATCTCTCTCTGTTGACAACTATGACGAAATCCAGCACATTTGGACGGACAGGAGCGACCTTGTTCTCGATTTTATCACGTTTTCCGATTTCCTAAACAAAGTTAAAGGCAGCACTAGTCCACTAGAAGTTGAAAGGAAATATACAGACAACATTAAGGATCTTGTCCAGCTGATTAAGGATACAATTCCTGTCTTTTCCCAACGATGCACAGAGGAACGGTGCAAACGTATCACAGGTAACCTCAGGAGAGACATACAAAAAGAATCGAGTACAACGGATCCAGCACATGATGATGCAGTCTTAGACTTCAGGTCTTTTGTTGAAAGCCTCACTTATTAAATTAAAATGCAGCAAAACACCTTAAGCATTTATACCGTCAACACAAAGAGTTTACGATCAGATTTCAAACTGAATGAATTCGTAACCTTCCTAAACTTCAAATCGCTGGACATACTCTTGGTTCAGGAGTCGAATTTGGATGAACTACCCACAAAACTACATTGCAACATGTACAATTTCCTCCTAAACCCGCGCAATGAAAATTATAGCGGCACTTTGATAGCGGTAAAAAAGAATACACATATTAAAGTAATAGAGCACGAATTAATAGTAGAATCTTGCCTTCAAAGAATAAACGTTGATATTAATAAAGAACAATGGGTCATTTTATGCGTATATATACCCAGGAACGTTATAGTTGCACGGCACGTTATTTATTAACTACAAAAGATACCTTCAGACGATTGACAGCAACTCGCACATAATCTTGGGAGGAGATTTTAATTGTACCCTTGATCCACATAAAGATAGAGTTGGTTCAGTAGAAAGATACCCTCACCTGTCAAACGAATTGAATAGAGTGATAAAGGGAATTTGTTCACAGAACTAGAATCGGCTACACGTATTACCCTAAAATGATCCCTATGACTGCATCACGATTAGACCGCATCTATTTTTCGCGTAACCTAACTAATTATCTAGTTACTGCGTCATTACACACCACTTTCTCGGATCATCTTCCTGTGTCAGTGTCTGTTAGGTCCTGTATAATAAGGAAACACCCGCCATATTGGAAATTTAATAATATGCTTTTGCAAGACAAATGTTTCATACAAGCAATGGACACCACCTATCCAAACTTTTACCAAATTATGTGGTGGGAGCAGTTAAAACGACGAATAAAGGAAATTGTCATTCTCTATCAAAAACAGAATAGCCAGAAGCGACACATGGAATTGCGCAAGTTGCAGCAACAATCGAATAACTTGTTTCTAAATAACAACAATGCCGATAAGGTAAGTATCCATAATCTCATGAACAAGACAAGGGATGCTTACCTTAGAACAAGCGAAAAACAGCTGTATGCCGCAAAGTATGACAATCTCATTCACTTGGATCGTCCAACAATTAACAAGCAGGCTAAAACCTCGTTCAAACCGTTATCTGCTTTACGCCACGATAAGGTAGTCGAGGAGTCACCGAGATGTTCAATAGTTATCGATCACTTTCAGCACTTATATCAAGCTAAACAAACCAAGCTTCACCCGTCAAGCGTTTTATATCAGAATCTAACTTCATTATCTGATGTCGATAAGACCCCTTTAGAACAACCTATCTCCATTGAAGATGTAACCGCTGCGCTTTTCTCATTGAACAAAAAGAGTGCGCCAGGAATAGATGGAAAATACTTTACTAATAATATAAAACTGTTATATACTAATGCCACATGTCACGTAAGAATAGGGCCACTACTTACAAAAGCGATCGATTTTAGTAATGGGATAAGACTAGGTTGCCCTTTATCAGGCCCACTTTTCTCTATTGCAATAGAACCTTACCTCGCCTTATCACGAAATCTCCTTGGTTTATTGATCCCTATTCCTTACACACCTATTAAAGTAACAGTGAGTGCTTACGCGGACGATGTTTCTGTGTTTATTAGTGATCAATCAGATTTTAAAAAACTTATCGAATGTTATAAAGTCTATGAAGGAGAATCCGGTGCACAACTAAACCTGACGAAATGTCGCAGCTTATGATCTGGTAAATGAAAAGGAAGAAGGGACTCCCGCTTGACCTTAAGTGGTCATCGGAATCGATTAAAACACTAGGTATAGAACTATCTAATAATACAGAGCAAGATTCATTTCAAGCCCACAATACGTTAAATGCCACACTAAACAACGTCTTCGCAAAATGGAAAACGAAATTGCCTTCACTATCATTAGTTGGAAGAAAAACTGCTATAAACACTTACATCGCGCCAAAGTTATGGCACATTCCACAAAGCATTAGTCTCACGCATCAACAGTTAGGTACACTTCAGCAACATATAGTAGACTTCATGTGGAAGGGTAAACACTGGACTTCACACAAAGACCTGTGCACTCCTGTACAACAAGGAAGTCTGGGACTAGTACATATTCCATCCAAGGTAAAGTCAATGAGGGCATGGTTCGGAAAAAGGTTCATTAGCAAAACGGAAGAGTCCAATTGAAAGTTGGTCCTAAATATAGTATGGCGCAGGTAAATGCGCTGGGACTATCCTGGAAATGGTTTTTTCTAGACGGAATAAGACCAAGAAACAATCTTTTGTCGCCTTTTATGGTTGAAGTAATTTACAACATGCAAACATTTGATATCGCATTGGAGAACTTTGATGTGTTGGAAATTCCAACAACGGAATCAAAACTGATATCTCCCGCCATCCCACCATTATTTAATGCTGATTGGGCAAAGTTAGGATACAAAGTACTAGCGGATTTCACATTTAATGACCAATGGATCGAAGAAACAGAACTGCGGTTTGAAACTGATGTATCAGAAAACGTAAAAAATGAACTAAATGTTCATTATACAAGAATTAAAAACTACTTTAATGATCCACTTATGAAAAATGATTTGAGCGCTACTAACAAACTGGTTTTCAAATGTGCTTCGGGGACCTCACTAAACCTACAAAACAACAACAGGAAAAAACTACAGCAACAAATAACTGCAGACTATTTCAAAATCCCAGTTGGCCAATCACTATGCAAATACTGGACTCGAGAGGAAACTCATTGGCTAGCGTTTTTTAACTCACTCTCACTCCTGGATCGATTGCTGAAATAAGCTGGCGTTTCGCAAAAGATAGGCTAGCAGATCCGGTGTACCTGTTCAAAGCCATAAAAAGAAACAGAAAAAACTGTCATTTTTGTGAAGCTGTTATAGCGAATGCTCGGCACATGGTCATTACATGTCCCCTTGCTGAAGAAATCTGGAAGATGGTTACCAACGCCACAAGTAAAATATGGAACAATAAAAATTTATCACAGAAGGATATCATATGCGGATTAAAAGAGGATACCAATGAGGATAAATGAATAAATTACATTATCAATACTGCAAAATTATTATATATATATATATATATATATATATATATATATATATATATATATATATATATATATATATATATATATATATACACCCAAGCAGTTAATGCCATGAAAACGATAATCAACCAACATCATTTCATAACGGTTATCAAAATGGTTTAAAAAATAGAATATTGGTAACATTCTCGTGGCATAAGGGAAAAAATTCGATCTCTACGTTCAAGAAGCGGTGGTGTAAAAATCAGGTGGTGTGCTTTATTGATAGCAACGAAACACTAAAGTGGGGTCGTTTTTTTTTTAATCAGATTAAAACTATACAATGAAAATTAAGAATAATCATAAAAGTTATAATTATAACTCCGAATTGCAAATTGTACATAGGTTTATGTAAATGAAATGTGTTATTTGTTGTAAACTATTACTGTTGTAATAAATAATAATAATAATAAAATACACACACGCACGCACACACACACCCACATGGTGTGTTCTAAGGAAGAGCCGAGCTTCTTTTGAGAAATTGCCGATTTTGGTATTCTTGAGATCTCGCTGATAATTTAGGGTTAGTATGGCCCATGTTAGTATTTGGACAATTATCACATGGTATTTCACCGGTAATTTTGTCTTTAGCGTTTCGTATTAATTTATATGAAATTTTGTATGGTTTGAAAACCGTTCGAAAATGAGATTTAGAAATTGTTACGCAATTCTGTCTGTAACACCTTTGATGTAAGGCAATATAAGGTGTCTTCTAGTTTCTGTATTAGTTGTTACAGGTATAGGTTGTAAACTGGCATTTTTATTCTTTTTTATCACATTATTAATTTTCAATTTAGGATAACCATTGTGTATTAAAATTTCGATAATTTCTGTGAGGCCATGTTCCTTAGAAGCTTCATCATTTAAATGGACTGACCTATAAATTAATGATTTTATAACAGCTTGTAATTGGCTGGGATGATGGTGAGAATCAACATGTAGATATCGGTCAGTACGGGTAGGTTTTCTATATAGATTATATTTAAATTTGCCATTAGGAAGTTTTATAATTAGTGTCCAAGAATGCTATAGAATTATTTGCTTCAATTTACATTGTAAATTTGATATTAGGATGAACTTTGTTAAGGTGATCCAAAAATTGTTTTAAAGAGTGTAAATTGGGTGGCCAAACAACGAACGTATCATCTACGTAGCGATACCAACATTTTGGTTTTAATGGTGATGAATTTAGAGCTTCGTTTCCAAAACCTTCCAAATAAATGTTTGCAAAAGTACGTGAAAGAGGTGATTCCATAGGTGCACCATCAATTTGTTTGTAGAATTAAGTATTATATATAAAATATATAGATTTCATACAATGAGTTATTGATTAAATCTTCATTTATTGAGGATTTATGTTTTAAAATTTGGATTGTATATTCTGATGGACCTTTGGTGAATAATGATGTAACACCAAAACTGAGTAAAATATCTTCTTTTTTCAAATGAACAGTTTTTAGTTTGTTTAAAAAATCGAAAGAGTCCTTAACATATGATTTTGCTTTTTCACAAATAGATTCAAAGGTTTTGGCTTAGAATTTTGCAAGATTGTGGGTCGGAGAATTGTACGCACTAACAATGGCACGTAAAGGCCAGTCAATTCCTTTGTGAATTTTTAGAAGACCATAAATTCTTGGGAATTCGGGAACTTTTTTCACGAGGGATTATACACATTTTAATTTCGTCCGATAAAGGAGTAGAATTAATAATAGTCTTAGTTTTCTTTTCCAGACCGTTAAAAATGCTTTATACAAAATTTGGTTGTAATAAACATTATATTGGACAAAAAATTTATCAAAACAAAGACTGGCTAAACATACAAGTGACTGTAATTTACTTTGAGAAAATTCTTGTGCATTAACTGAACATGTTATTAAAAATAAACGTTTACCTGATTTTAGTAACATAAAAATTTTTGAAAAAACTTACATAAGAGATTACTCCTTAAGATGGTAGAAATTCAAAAAGAAAAAATAATATTAATAAAAAATCTGATATTGGTAATTTAAGCAAATTTTATCCTTTTTTAATTTCTTTAAATTCTAATAAACATAATAATGCTAAATAAATCAATCTAGCTAATTTCAAAATTTTTGATTTTCATTAATGTCAATTTTCAATTATAATTTTTTAATTTTAATGTTATCAATTCACATTTTATAAATTTATTAGCAGTAAGTTTCCCCTTTTTGTTATTATTATCTTATGTTTAATTGTTAACAATTTATAGCTCCTGAAAAAGTTTATAATTAATAAATGAAAGCTTGAGTAGCTGAAAAGAATGAATTAATAAGAGACCGCATCCCTGAAACTACATATCAGAGGATAAAGTTTCTTCTTTAGAAAGATTTACAATATTTTGATTGAGTCTTCCATGCGTATTATTAATTAATATATCCATTTTGGGAGTGTCTTGTGTTCAACGTTTCGAATATGTAGGTACTCTTTGTCAAGAATCACATAAATATAAAAATGTGCAACACATAAATCAAGTCAACGTATTTTGTAGATACAAGAGAATAAAAAAAAACGAACCTCACATATACGTAACAGGTACCTACTCTACTTCTAAACTAATTAATTTCTCGCAAGTGGTTTCCACTATTGTCACTAATCCTTCGCGTTGCGAATACTATAAACCATAAATTCTAACTTTTTGCGTAGTGTATGAAAATTTAAATTTATTTCACATAATTAAAATACTTAATTTCTTTAGTTTTTGAATGGTGTATTTCTATATTTATATTTTATACAAAACTACGTTTCTATAACAATTACAGTTATCGTCCTCAGTAGTAGAAATTCTTTAAGATTTGTTTGAGATGTTACAATAAATTTATGAGATATGAAAAATATCAAAACTAAAAATACACCATTCAAAAACCCAAAACGTAGTATAGGTTCAGAGTTTATAAGCAGACATTGGAAGGACATCTCGGTTGTATTTTTTTTAATGTGTAAAAAATCAGTAGGTATTCTTTAGTAGTATTATACTATTAAACAACTACTACATGTGTCATTTGGAGAACTTAAGCCATTTTTGCCCTATTTTTACAAATTTCCCGTTTCAGTGGGAGGGATTCCATACTACTCCAAGCCCATTATAGGGATCACCCCATAATTTTTTGTACGTTATTAACTAAATCCATTGTGTTCTGAAGTAGGTAGCATATTTATTATTAGAGGACTAACATCCGAAAATTCAGTTTTAAATGTAACACATAAAATACACCCACGTACTACACAACAATTAAAAAACAACGAATAAAGAATGTGAAATACCCATCAGACTTTTTCCATCATGAGTATTTCGTAAATACGATTTTGTGCGCATTAAAATTGGAAAAGTACGTTCTGGAGTTGCTGTAAATACGTTCTATCGTAGATTCTAAAATCTTTAACGGTGTAAATACATTTGCGAAATATCTCTATTACAGGCATCAGTTGGGAAAAGTGCAGAATTTATTTTGAATTTTTCCGATCTCCACCACTACTGTCATAACCGAGGAAATCTGATTTCACAATACAATGTAAAATGATTATATTATGGCTGCTGCTCAGATTACAAGTCTCTTCAGAAGTGGATTGTGATGTTGGCGGGTGTTGTTGGATGCAAAAAAGGAAGTACAGCTGATGGTGATGATTGGTTGGTGATGTACGTCCGACCCGTCTTGTTGTCGGTCGCCTCTGGAAAGTACTCGTATCTCTGAAGCAAAAAACAAAAAGAAAATGTACCATGGTTGTGCATATTATTGGTGCGGGTTGTAACGTGAACCGCTATAGGAGTATGGATAGGAATGAGGGTAAGCCATAATTAAAATCAATAGATACTTATTTGGGGTCTCCCAGCCCGTGCTGCTTATCCACATGGGGAGAACACTTCCTTACCGTATGTGAGAATTACATGTAGGGTTTCGCCAGATTAAATTCTCCGAGGGACCTTACGATTGCATCGAATAATAATGCGAGCAAAGTTGTCTTTTCTCGACTGCGGCCGGAATTGCCTTTGTTTCATTCGCTTCCTACATTTGCCGGCAATCCCGTTCGCATAATTGACGCCGGTCCGAGTTGAAGGGGAAGTTGTGCTGCTTCTGACTTGATAATCAACATTTAATTCTTTTAAACGTTAGTTATTTAGAGAAATTTATGGCGATTGTCCATAAGAAGAGTGCCTTGCACATTATCTACATATAAAACACTAAGCTAGTTTTAATAACAAACATCTATTGATGAAATAATCAACAAATAAAATTATGGTAGTTGGCAAACGTGACGTTGAAAATTTTGAACAAAAAACGATAAAATAAGCGCCCCTAGCAGCAGTGTTGAATTCAGATATTTTTGTCCGAAATCCATACGAGGATACGAACTGGTAAGAGGAAAAGCTATACGTAGGTAATTTGTATATTGAATGAATGAGAAAAACTCAAAATTTCATAACATAAATACTATTATTTTTACACAATGCGCATACGGCGTTGTTCCTCTTGTGCGTAGGTGATTATTACTTGATTCGAGAGTTCTTCGCCTAATTCATTTCGGCTTTCAATACTTATACGTAAAGTCGAATCTAACTTCTCAGTTTAATTAAAATTGACACCATAGCACTAAACGATGTCGACGTCAGAAGTAAAGTACTTACTTCCTTTAAGGATGTACAGGGTGTCCCAACGATAGAGTAAAGTAAGTTTATGCTTAACTAGAATTATTTGTGTAAATATTGTATGGACCATGGGGTAGAGGTAAGAAGTGTGCATTTTTTTTAAATATTGGAAGTTATACAGGGTGCGCCAGAAAAGCAGGACGTGAAAAAGTATGATTTTTTTTAATAGAACACCCCGTATTTGATTTTAGTTTTTAATTCTACGTGTCCATACAAACATATTTTGTCATACAAAAGATTGGCTGAAAGTTTTAGTTCTTGAGATATTCGCGTTTAAAGATTATTATGGTCATTTTCGTGGGGTTGATGAATGGGCAATTGTTCCGTTATTTCACAATAAAAAAATTGATATTTCGTGTGAAAATGAGTGATATTATACTAACGTTTAGACCGAGTAGTATTTCTAATTTTCTCAACAGGGTGTTTGTTATAACCATTCAAATTTGAAAATTCTCAAATTAAAAAAAAATCAGTTTTTTTTAATTGCACACCCTATATATTTTTATTTCATTTTATTCGGGATTAAAAAATCTATCATTTTTGTTAAATATATCCTATATCTATTTTTGATAGTTTTCGAGGAATTTCGATTTTTTACACTAGCTACTTTATTTTCGATAACATTGCATTGCATGGATCTTGGTAGCCATGGAAAATAATAATTGTGTTACTAAGATACAAAGGTTTCCTACTTGTCAAAATAAACACATATTAAATTTGTCGTTTTCGCATTTAACTTGTTATCAATTCTTGTATCAATTATGGATTATTCGACAAATGAATTAATTGATATGATATACGTGTTGGGCGAGGCTGAAAAAAACCCTTTATTGGCACAACGAATGTACAAAATGAAATATCCTGAACGTCGAATACCTAGTACTGTTGGCTTGGAAAATTTGATGGATAGATTTGATTCTAGCGGTAGTGTTAAATACTTCAAACGTAAAGTTGTTAATAAAAGGGCAGCTAATGAAGAAAGAGAACTTGAAATATTATTAAATATTCAAGAAAATCCCCAAGTGAGTTCTAGAACATTAGCGACGATATGTGATACCTCCAAATCAAACGTGAATCGAACAACGCTGAAGTATAAGTACCATCCCTATCACATTGAGCTTCATCAAGAATTGCGAGAAGAGGATTTTGCAAGACGAATTGAATTCTGCAATATCATTAATCAACGGCTGCAATTAAATAACTTTTTGTGCTCCATAATGTTTTCCGATGAGGCGACGTTTAAAAGCAATGGGGCTGTAAATCGGCATAATATGCACTATTACGCCATTGATAATCCATTTTGGCTACGAGAAGTTCAAAACCAAAATCATTGGTCACTAAATGTGTGGTGTGGTATACTTAATGACCAAATTATCGGTCCCTATTTTTTTGATGATCCATTAACGGGCCGCAGCTATTTGCATTTCTTACGTGAATAATTGCCTGTGTTACTTGAGGATATCAATTTAGAAGGACGACTAAATATGTGGTTGCAACAGGATGGTGCACATCCACATTTTATCGGGACGTAAGGAATTCTTGAACCAGCAATACCCGGAGAAATGGATAGGACGTAATGGCTTTATATTATGGCCACCCAGGTCATGCGATTTATCTCCACTGGATTTCTTCCTATGGGGATACATAAAAGATCGGGTGTATATTATTAAACCTACAACAAGGGAGGACATGAAAAATAGAATTCGAAGCTTGTCGCACAGTGACCCCTCTTATGTTATCCGAAGTGAGACAGAACATGAGAAAAGGCTCAATATGTGTATTCAGCAAGAAGGCCGTCTATTTGAGCATTTACTAAGACGCAATGTTGAATAATTATTGAATTACTGTTTCTCATTAATAAAAACTGTTAATATTCTCGCTTAGGTGGTTTGTTTTATTTCGTCGCAATTGTTTTCCATGGCTACCACGATCCACAATAATGTTATAGTATCGTATGTAACGTAGCTAGTGAGAAAAATCGAAATTCCTCGAAAACTATCAAAGATAGATATAGGATATATTTGACAAAATGATAGATTTTTAATCCCGAATAAAATGAAATAAAAATATATAGGGTGTGCAATTAAAAAACTGATTTTTTTAATTTGAGAATTTTCAAATTTGAATGGTTATAACAAACACCCTGTTGAGAAAATTAGAAATACTACTCGGTCTAAACGTTAGTATAATATCACTCATTTTTCACACGAAATATCAATTTTTTATTGTGAAATAACGGAACAATTGCCCATTCATCAACCCCACGAAAATGACCATAATAATCTTTAAACGCGAATATCTCAAGAACTAAAACTTTCAGCCAATCTTTTGTATGACAAAATATGTTTGTATGGACACGTAGAATTAAAACTAAAATCAAATACGGGTGTTCTGTTTAAAAAATCATACTTTTTCACGTCCTGCTTTTCTGGCGCACCCTGTATAACTTCCAATATTTTAAAAAATGCACACTTCTTACCTCTACCCCATGGTCCATACAATATTTACACAAATAATTCTAGTTAAGCATAAACTTACTTTACTCTATCGTTGGGACACCCTGTACATACAAAATTACGCAAGTCAGCAGCACTTAACATTAATTAATTTTATGGATTTATCGTTGAAACGTTTTTCTATTCGTAAAATTATTTCGTCTGCAGACTTTCAGCCTTTCTGTCTCCCATTAAGTTAACACAAAGAAAACTCTCCACTGGTTGGCAATTTCGTACATATCTAAGACATATTGTCCACTAATGTTATTTATATTAGTGCTTTCATCTGCCATAATAGAGAACTGGCAAAAATTTTCACCAAGAATACGTCCTACACAAGATAAAAGTTCACTAGCAGTGGCCTTGCTAACGTATTGGGAGCTCGTAGTTTATGAATTAACAAAGGCATTTAGATCATGGTTACACTTCATGATCATAGTTTTGACTAGCGGTTCATACCTCGTTGTGAACAATTTCATTTTTTACAAGGAAAATACAACCACTCTAATAGGAATACCAAAGCATTTCTGTTTAGTTGAATTTCTTCTCTACCATTAGGTAATAATTGGTTGGGCAAGTTTACTTTTTGCTGCATTTTTCATAACCGACAAGGACGTGTATTTTAAGCAAGCGTCAGAATTTTGGTATCCCCAATTTCCAACACCACATTGGTGGGAAATTTGAATTTGTATTATTATAAGGTGGCCTAATGCTAACTTATAAGACAGGTGTAGGGCTACGCAACTTGCTCTCGGGGTTTCGTCCCTTGTCTCGGAATTTGTATTTAAGTCTCTGCAGGTTATAGTGATAAATTTGAATGTGTATTCTGATAACGGGGCCCTAATGCTACCTTGTAAGACAGATATAGGGCTTCGCAACTTGCTCTCGGGCCTTAGCCTCCCTGGAGGGAAATTTGAGATTGTGTTCTAATAAGGAGCCCTAAAGCTAACTTGTAAGACATGTATAGGTCTTCACAACTTGCTCTCGGGGCTTCGTCGATGTCCCATTGGGGAAAAATTTTAATTTATATTGAAATGTCTGCATTTCTGCTTGGATATGACAGGAAAATTGAATTTTTATTCTAATAAAAGGCCCTAATTGTAACTTGTAAGAATGTATAGGCCTTCGGGTCTTAGCCTCATTGCCCCAAAATTTGAATTTGTTTGTGGCGCCGTCTAGTAGTGTACGGAGTAATGATTGTTTCCGGGTTGTGTAATCCCGCGTAAACAAACCTATCCTATTACACAAAATCATCCCCTTTGCTTTTAGGGGTATGCCTGAAAAGTACTGAGATTTCCTAACGGACTTATCCCCTAAGGCGTATGCCTGTAGAGGTATTTTCCTTTACACCTTACTTGTCCGAAAAGCGTAGGCCTGTTCGGACTAGTTTCCGTCTAATTAACCAATGGAGCGTACGCCCGTTTGGCTAATTAATCCTTTCCTAACATGCGTCACATAAACATGACAGAGCTAGGAAGCCAGTAAAGTTTACAGGCAAAAGATTACCAAATAATCTCCAGAAACCCGCTTCGTGTCAGATTAGCCTGATGAAAGACCGTTGTCATCCTGTATTCCACTCCGTAAACACCATAAATCCTGTGTCTTGTGCCCAGATACAGAATTAAATCCAGTCACGGTCCTTAATACGAACAGCCTGTAGTTCGCATCCAGAGTACTTATTAAAGTATTAAAATCCGCTTCCCGAAAGAAATTAATTCTTTAAGAAATTAAAACAACTTTCTATAAAGTAGAAGTTCCTATTTCATACACGCGTTCCTGTATAGTTTCTGAGAAGCGATAATAATTAATCGCGTAGTTTTCAAATCTACTTCCTGAAGGAGAAATTAAATTCCTTAAATTTATTTATGCGTATTATACTATAAAGTAGAAATCTTGATCAACTTTCTCAAAGAGAATCCCTTTCCGGGTACTTTTTGTGCTTTCGTTCTGTAATCAGGCATATGCAGACCTCAAATGCGTCCGGAAAGTAAGCGTTTTCCGGAATAGGCCGGCAAAAATAATACTAAATTACAGTTGGTATTCGTTGTAGTGACAGAACTGATAAGAGTATTCGACATAATCGACTTCTGACATAAAGTTTACTCTTACTCGCAAACACATTTTTAGTTCTTGTAATACAAATAACTATTATTTCCATTAAGCGATAAAAATAATTAATCGCATAGAAAATACAATATAAACTCCTGTAATCTATTTTAATAAATACACAAGCATAAAATTTCGTAAAAGTAATTAATGCAACACCCCGAAGTCTCAGATTACTAAATAAATAGAAGAAAACATTCGTAATTCATTTCAAATAAGCAGAGATCAACACCTGCTGACCCAGTGACCCACGTAGAAAGTCATTGTACTCATAAAAGCGTGTTATCAGTAGTTTGTTAAATTCCCAGAATATATCTATAGAAATATTCTTTTATATACGAGCTCTTGGATTGTTTAACACTAAAGTTCGTAGAATATAAAGTAAACCAAAGCCATTGATTTTTTTTGTGAACAAACTTTTCAGTTTAATTATTAATTTGCGTATGATTTTGATTATTTAAAATCACATAACATCAACCAGGGGAATTGCTATCTTAAAGCACATTCTATATAATAATCATCTAATCCACAGACATCCAAAATATCCAGAGACCGGTCCACCGCCATCGATGCTTCCGATCCCTCGGAGGACTACCTGATGATCTCCCTTTTCTTTCAGAGATAGGTTTTTAGTTGCTATTTGTTTTATAATTAGAATAAGTGAAATATTTTAGATTTAAGTCAAATATTTAGAGTTATAACAAATAGGAAATAAAATAGTGTGTTTTGTTACGATCTTTAAGTTGTGATTCTGCAAATTCATCACTTTGCTAGAAATGAACACAGATGAACACGCGCAAAATGTTATTGAGTTTGGCCTTTCATACAGTAGGGTCACCCAATCGGATGCAAAAACAAGAAGTTCGCATCTTTTATAGCAATACTATCGATTGGAGAAAACAGAATCAGATAAAAATTGTAGATAGTGCTGGTTTCAAAAATGACCAAGATGATAAAATAATAAAATGTAGTTCTTCCCATCAAGGAAAATATTTGGCCTTCTTCAGAACAAAACTGGAGTTAAAACTTTAAATTGTGTTGATCCAAAATGATGACACCTTAAAACGATACAACATATATCACGCCCATTGAGGCAATACCTAAGATGGTTTCCTAATGGAATAGGAGTATGAAAATAAAAAGTTTTGGACATGTTTGATTGAAAATGACCAAAAGTTTAGTTTTTGAACATTAAAGTAGTACTTTCCAGAAAACTACTGTGCAACCACAAATTTGAAACAATGATCAACACTGTAAACTATACAATTTTAATTATGGCCATCAAGCAAATGGTTTTGGCTGTTTTACTAATAAGATTAGTGTATATATAAAGATTTTGGACATTGTAGGTCCTAAAAACGATCAATGTGATACGAGCATCTTCTACAACCTCCTTATTAGCAAGTGTGGGTTGACCAGATGATTTTCCAGAAGCAACGCTTCCTGTATTATTAAACCGCTCAATTACACGATAAACATGGCGGCGTATAAAATCATAATCGGCATCATTGTCAGGATATGCTTCTCGAAATTCTTCTATACATAAGCGAATTAAATATACCAAAGCTCCATTTTCGTCTTATTACGGAAATAGGACTGCGAAAGAAATTTATGTTCTTCTAGAGAAAAAGGCTCGTCGCACAATATTATACTCTGAAATTATAAAACATGAATTTATTGTTTACAATGTAATTTTTTTTTTTTTTATGATTGTGGACCTGAACAAGCTAAATAAGGCCTATCGTGCTAAAGCACTCAGGAACACTTAGGAGGATGGATAGAGGGATAATGAATTGCCAATAGATGCCTATGAACAGCTACCTTAAATTTTCTCATATCATAAGTGAGAGGAAAACAGGAACTAGGGAGATCATTCCAGAGTTTAGAAGCCGTGTAGAAAAATGTGGATTGCACCCGTTTGGTACGACAAGTGGAGATTTGTACTGCATACTGATGATGTGAATGAGCGAACCGAGTGTTTCTCGCAAAGATAGCCGGAGATGGTATCAAAGAATGTAATTCACCAGCACAATAGGCGTTGTAATAACGATAATACAAAGAAAGAACTGAAACCATCCTTCTATGCTCAAGGGACTGTATGTGAGAAGTTAAGGACGGGTCGTTTATAAGCCTAATCGATCAACGATATCGAGAGCGTATTGGGGAGCACTAACCCAAAGGTGAGAATTATATTCCAGATGAGGCCGAATTTGGGCCTTATACAGCAGAAGGAGTTGTCGAGAGGTAAAGTACTGCTTAGATCTGTACAAAAAGCCTATTTTACGAGCAGCTGTTTTGGTAGCTGACAGAAGATGGTCAACCCATGAGAGATTTGAAGATACAGTCATACCCAACAGAGTAATAGAGTCTGAAAACTTAAGAACTGAGCCATTCATACTTACAACAGGAAATGATCGATCTTTTTGGCGGACATAAGGCAACACTGAGTTTTGTTAGCATTAAATTGAACTAGATTATTGCTTCCCCATTCGAGAATACGTTGAATGTCTTTGTTGATTGAATTTGCCATTTCAGCTTTAATTTCTTGATTTGACATAGAAGGTGGATTATCACTATGAGTAGACTGAGATGAACTACACTGAAGAGTGCTATCGTCAGCAAAGCAATGGATGGGGTTAGTTGTTGAAGAAATAAGGTCGTTTATGTACAGCAGAAAAAGTGTAGGCGCTATAACGGATCCCTGTGGTACGCCCGGGTTAATGCTAACTTCTTTTGAAAAAAAGCCATCAACTACGACACGTATTCGTCTTTTATCAAGGAAACTAGAAACCCAGTTTATTTATCTACCTTGTAATTATTTGATAAAGATTGATAGTCTTGAAGAAGGTTGTTTTGTAAAAAGTGAAAAAATGGGAAATAATCCTGGTAAAAAACAATAAGCAGACAAAAGAAGAGAATTAGAGGTTAGTGTTTATTGTTAACCAAAAGTGTACTATGATATGTGGTGCGGCAAATGGTTACTAACATCATGTTTCATACGATCGGCTGTGTCGGGTATTTTTTATGGCGCCCTACTTTTATACCTTATATTAATTCTTTGAATTTAAATTGTAACAAAAGACGACAGTATAGATAATTGAACTATATTAAACCGTATTCTTTTTTTTTATGTAATTTGTTCGAAGGACATGTATCACAATTTACAAACAAAAGAACAACACACAAAATTGTTTTCCATTTAATACTTATTACTTACGTCCGCCTCCATAATCTCGACTATTTTTGATAGGATTCATTGAATCGACGATGTTTCGGCAAACTCTAATTTGACATCTTCAGGCCACTAATAATCTTGTTCTGCTTCGCGCTATTCGAATTGCACTGATGTCTGCTGTACGTTCCTTGTTAATCATACCTTCGTTCACTCTCACTTTCCCTGTGTTACTTTCTTCTTTCCGTTTCGCCGGTTTTTATGTGGATTCCATAACGGGTCTATTGCATTTGGTTGATTGACAGTTTTTGTTTAATACCAAATTCTATGTATTAGGCAGTCTTTGCGATGTCTTGGGTTTCGATTTCTACAGGTTCTCTTATCATTCTCTTAGGTAAATGTTTTGCTAATGTTGTTCTTCTGGTCTTATCGAAGTTGATATTGTGTGACGTCGATTAAACATGTTACACTAAAGATGAGGTTCAGGTATTTTCCTTGCTGCTAATCCGTATTCTTCCACCCTAGCACTGATTCGTCTATTTGAACTATATACGTTCGGTCACTATCTTCACATGGATCTCGCATAATCCTTGATCTTCTAGGTTGGTTTTGGTTTAGGAAATATGGTTCCGACCTTTTATACGTGTTAAATATTGTTTTGATGTTGTGATTTCTACTAATCCGGTCTGTTGTCGCCTTTATGAACGGTAAGAGTACTTTTTTTGCTCTTTTTCTTGCTTTTTTTTCTTTGATTGGTTCACCTTTTAGATATGATTTTCACTGAAACCTTTACCTTTCCGTTAACTGCATTTTAGATGTAAAAATCAATCCGGCTCTTCATGTGCATGTGTCCAAATTATAAAAATGTCGTCCGTAAATCTTAACCACAACTTAAGTTTGTGACTTGCTGCTTGTATTGGTCGCTCCTCCAGAGAGTTCATACATAAATTAGTTAGAACTAGCGATAGTGCTGAACCAATCAATACTAGTTCGATTTGTCTATACCTCTGGCTTCCATAGATGAAGTAAGTGCTTTTCACGCAATATCAACTTCGATAAGACCAGAAGTGTAGAACCAGCAGAACATCTACCCAAGAGAATAATAAGAGAAACTGTAGAAATCGAAAAATACCCAAACAGTATTAATACCTAAAACCACGAGCAGAGACTGCCTAATACGCGGAAATTGACATTAAACGAAGTTAGTCAACAAACGACATAAAAAGCCTCTTATGGAATCCACAGAAAAAAAAGAAAGGCAGAGAAAGTGAAAGTCAGTACATTATAATTAACAAGTTAGCAAAACAGAGACCAGTTCAATGTGTAAAGTAGCGGATAACTTCAATTAAAATTCGAATGGGAGTTTAGCAAGAAAACGTTGGGACACCGACGATTTTTATTTTCAATTTAGAATTTTTTACGTAAAAGTGAAATAGGGTGTGTCAAGAAATTTTTTTTGTCAACCCCCATTTTTTATTGCAAAATTATAAAGGGTACATCTTTTTACATACGACGAGGTACATATGGATGATACTACAGGGTGTCCCAAACTTGCGTTCGCGGGCGATACCTCCCTTATTTGATGGAATATGAGAGCAAAATCTTGAAGTGTAGTAGAAAGAACTGAGGCGCATATTTTAAAATTATTTCAGGTTATACAGGGCGTTTCATGTATACAGGGTGAACCAAACATAATTTTTTTATATGGGACACCCTGTATGTTATTTCAAATTTGGATTTAGCTCACTTCGGCCATTCTTTGAATGTAAGGTTTGATTATGTTATACCGGGTAGTTTAGACGATGTGGTCATTTTGAAGAAGAAATCTTACCTAAATGGATACCATGTATCATTTTAATAAGAAATAATGATTTTTTAATAAAATATATTTTGAAACACAGACAATTTTTTGGGGTTAGGCCTAATTTAGTTGTAAAATGAGTCCACTAATTTAAATTCAATGTTCGAATTGAGAACCGTTAACAATATGACAATAGCCAAGGCGATTAACAAATGATTTTTGAACATTATCGATGACATCTGCGGTAATGTTTCTAATTTCTTGGCCAATTTGTGCTTTTAAATCTTCTAAATTGGCCGATCGCGTCGCGTATACTTAACTCTTTAAGTATCCCCACAAGAAGTAATCTAGAGGATTTAATCTGGCGATCTGGATGGCCACTCAATTGTCCGTTTCATACCTATCCCACGATTTGGAAAAACTTAAATCAAAAAAAAAAAGGCGAACAGGTAAAACGTAGTGTAGCCGCGCTCCATCTTGTTGAAAAAGAGGTCACGGTGGTGCATAAATCCGGATACGTTATTAGAGCGGGGATGAGGTCCTTTTCAAGAAAGTCGAAATATCTCGCACCAGTGAGAATATCCTCAAAGAAGTAAGGACCAACAACTCTTTCGTCAACTATACCGCACCAAACGCTCAATTTTTGAGGGTTTTGGGTGTGATATGCCGCGAACCAATGAGGATTTTCGGTTGCCCAATAACAACAATTTTGTCTGTTCACATAACGTTTAAAGCAAATGTTTCACAAAATATTCTTTTTACAAAATTGGCGTCCGTCATGGTGGTATTAGAATTATCTTGCACTGCTAACACAATGTTCAACTGATCTTCACTTATCGACTTTCGGCCAGTTCTTCTCATATCCCGAATATGTCCAAATTTCCGAAATTTCGCCTCAACTCTGCCTACCATGCTTTGGCTAATGGTCGGTCGATCAGGGCGAGTTGCATTCTCATTTGACTAATACTTCAGAACCTCCATTTACTGGATATTGTTTTTCAACCGTTATCATTACGATAATCAACGTTCTCTAATTTTTACAAAATAGATCACAATAAATAAGTAATCGTATTTTGGAATTCTGCAGCTTTAAATGCTGCCATCAGGGTATATTTTCTAACCAGAATTTATTATACGAAAATAATTGTGACTCAAGTTTTTCATATTACACCATATGATTGTATGTGATGACGTACCGGTAAACACTCCTGGCGAAGATAATAAAATAATTTTAACAAAATGTACAATTTACGTTTTTTTTACACTTAACAATGAAATTTTCTCATTTTTAACGTTTACGATAATTTTTATTCGATATTTTCCTGTAACCTTCGTCCATATTTACCTTGTCGGGCGTAAAAAGATGTACCCTTTCTAATTCTGCAATAAAAATGGCGGTTGATATTTAAAAAAATTTCGATGACGGTCTTATACTTTTCTTGATACAGCCTGTATATTCCACTTTTACGTAAAAAAATTCTCAATTGAAAATAAAACGGGTCCGAGCGCTTCTTCCTCACATTCAATTTTAATTGAATTTATCCGCTATTTTACGAACGCACTGTATATATATATATATATATATATATATATATATATATATATAATAAATATATATATATAAATTCGAATGTGAGTTTAGGAAGAAAGCGCTCGGACCCGTCGATTTTTATTTTCAATTTAGAATTGAAAAGCGGAGGAACTCCAAATAAAGTTGTCCATTCAATCGCGCCGGCAATACAAATGGTTCAATAAAAAAATTGCCAATGACTCCTGCCCAGATATTAATTGATTGAAACTGATGATGATGCGAAACAATAGTTGCATGAGGATTTTCATCAGCCCATACGTATGAGTAGTGTAAATTCGTGATACAATTTTTGGTAAAAGCTGCTTCATCTGTAAAAAGAATAGTGCTAATGAAGTTTTCATTATTTCGTTGCTGATCCAATGGCCAGTTTGCGAACTGCATTCTACAAGGAAAATCTTCAGGAATCAATTCACGCACTTTTTGCAAATGATATGGGTATAACAGCTGTTCTTGAAGAACTTCATGAATTATTGTTTTCGGCTTATTAAATTGTGCGGCTAATTCGCGAGTGTTCGTTGAAGGAGTGCCATCTATAGCATTCAAAATATTTTCCTCTAATTCCACCGTACGCACTGTTCTTGTCAGACCAGAATCAGTACTTTTTTTCTTAAACATTCCTAAAGTTATAAAGAAAGTCAATGTTATTACCTTAGTAACCGAAATCACTCACCATTCTCTCTTAGACGTTGATTAACTCGTTGAAATGTCTTCCGATTTGGAATAGTACGATTAGGAAATCTCTCGTGATATAATCTTCTTGCTTCCAATGCATTGCAAGATGCAAGACCATACATGAGATGAAGATCTGCATATTCCGTAAAAGTTAATTCCATATTTCGAATAAGTTTACAATTCAAATCACCACGAAATCCAAAAATCAGTAAATTTAAAGTAAATTAATGTCGATCAATGTATCAGCGATGTGAGAAATGTCAAGTTCCAAAATGTAGGTTATTTATTTATTTCGTATCATAGGAATGTTTGACATGTGCTTTTTTGAGATAAATAAAATGAACAAGAAATAAAATTATAACTTGTGGGTCAATAAACTCAAGTAAGTTCGCAACATTTTTTAAATATTTAACAAGTTTATTTGAGTTTCCTAATTTATTATTAAAAGAATGTTTTCTCGTAAAAATTTGAAAAAACACTGGCTTAATTTTTTTAAATAATTTATTAATTATGAAACATTAATTCGTTTATTATTATTTTTCTCGAAAATGGCTCATTTTATCGATATTAAACAAGTATACCTTTTTTTTAGGTAAAAGTTCAAGCTAACCAAAAATATTTTTTTTAGATCATCATACAGGGTGTTAAAAGTTTAGGCGATAAGGTGTACAACTTAGTTCATCCCTGGTAAACTAAACAAGTTAAATATGTTTAAAGGATACAATTTTAAGAGGCCATTACTAGTGGCCATCACACTGAATTTTTATTAAATTATATAAAGTACTTTCAAGGTTATTCAAGAAAAACTTATTTCCAGCGGCGTCCTTTAGGGGCTCACATCTCCGTAGGGAGGGTCTGGAGGAAAAAAAATTGTAGGGACTTGTCATGTAATTTTTTCATCTTCTATCTGAATCCGAGACATTTCCCACATTTTTCCGGACACCTTGTATATATATATATATATATATATATATATATATATATATATATATATATCACATAAATGTAATATGAAACTCTGAAGTGAAATGATTGCAAATAGAAATTTGGCAACATTGCGCCTCTCTACGAACCTTTGTGCGAGACCCAACCAGCACACCCGTACGCAGCGCCCCTGCTCCAAAAAAACAATTTCAAGAACATTAAAAAAATATTTTTTATTTAAAAATTGAATTCATTATACAAAGAAATATGTACAACTGACTGTAAAATTTACAATTAAATGTGCATAAAACACAACAAAATATATTTTTATGTATTTTTCTTTATTAAAGGTATAACAGCAACACTATTTTTTGCAGTTTTAATAACAGACCATCTACCAAATCTGTGTTCACTTCCGATTCCAGCAATCAAATAAGTACCTTCTTCATTAAATGCCAAATCATTCACAAATCCTATAATCTTTATATTAAACAATAAACTAAGTTGACGAAAATTATTTTGTAAATGCCACAACTTAATCGAACCATCATGTGAACCTAAAAGAAAATTATCTCTTTGTTTTTAACTCTTTACAAACTAACCTGACGCAATTAAATCTGTATTCACTAATGTAGCAATTGATATAATCCAATATGGTTGTGAATTACTTGCCTCACATCCATGAGCTTCTTTAATAACACATAATGGTTTCTTCTTAGAAATCGACCATATACACAAATTACTAAAATAAAAGTGTGAATAAACCTTAAATATAGTACATAAAATAAATGTTTTTTAATTTAACGGTTATAAGAATATATATATATATATATATATATATATATATATATATATATATATATATATATACGCCATTATATGTAATAATTGAGGAAGATGAACTATAAAGAAGGCAAAGCAGCACAGTTATTTTGACTTCTATTCACAAAGATTTGAAAAAATTTGATGTAATAGAATAATGGTGAACTGCTTTGTATTAGGTCAAACAAAATTTAAAACACCCGGTATAAATATGTAATAATAAATAATAATAATAAAATGTGTTAATTATTAATATTTTAAGCCTATACATTTCGTGTTGGAAATATACAGACTTAAGATATAATGGAAGTTCTCTATTAAAGTAAGAGCGGTATACCTGAGAACTTAAAATTATTTTTAATATTCTTTCTATCGCAGGTAACAAACGTTAACGATCTGATTTGATTGTGTCAGTTTTTGGTATTAAACAGTATAAATGTAAAAATAGTAATAGATTTTCACAATAATGACTTCGATGTCAATAGGCAAGCAGTCTACTGATGTTTGAATACAGTTATGAAAGATATGAGCAGCACAGTTCACCCCAGCAAAGGTCTTTTAAGTAAATGCTGAACCTTATGAAAGACGTTATTTTCGCCATGTCTTGCTGATCCTCCAAAATTGCAATCTGTATTGCCATTACTTTTGTTGTTAATTCGTATTTGTCAACCGTTTTAATAATATATTGGGATATAAAGTCTGAAGTTTCACCTGGAAGATCTTTAAGTTCCAGAGTTTTACTTGAATGCGTTTGTCTTACATAAAATATCTTACGAGTATAGGGCAAATTCTTACGCTCCTCTGATTTAAACAATCGGTATAGATTGTTACAAAATTGACCGTTCCAAGATGATTCTGTATGGAGTTTAATGATTCTTTTTGTAAAATGTTACACACAATACTTTCAGATTTGGTTCTAGCATAAGCAAATTTCTGTTAGAAGCAACTTTTCATTAGCTTACTAGTACAATCTATAGAACGAAAGGACTGATTGTGGATCACGTTGTGGTATGACCAAGTACATGCAATCACAGCTAGCTTTTGTTCTTCATTTCCAAATGTGCCATGAAAAAAAGATACTTTGCCACTGTTACAAACAGCAATATCCACCTTTTTATACTTAAGTGTCGATATGTGTTGAAGAATATCCGCATTTACACCATACAAGGTGAAAACTGTGCACAACATTTTAAGCACTTTACATGACTATCTGAGGTTGTCTTTTTAAAAAATAGAATTAAATGTATACCATATTTTTGGCATTTTCTAATTTTCTATCGTCCTAGATACACTACATTATAAGAATTATTTATTTATTAACACTAACGGGCTATTTCCACTATATTTATTTACTCGCAACGGTATATTTATTTACCACATGTACAAGACACCGTCGTAAGCAGATTTTTTTCGCATTAGGCTTGATACTTAATACTGCCTCATAAGGGGGATCGCGCGCTATTTATTTAAGTCGACAAAAGCGCTACAATAGTCTCGTAAGCTTGTGATGTCATTCTATTGTGTCCTATCTGAAGGTCGCGCTATCTTTTTCGTACTTTCTAGATTTTGATTAATTGCTTCTAAACAATGAAATGTCAGAAGCGGGACAAAAAGGGGCTTCTTTATAAATACGAAGCACTTACGTAATGCATTAAAATAATTACATACACCAAATGATTTGTTTAAAAAAGAAACTGTCCCGTATAATACGGGACGTATAGCTGCCTTACGTATAAGGCAAATAAAAATCAGATGTGTACTGATCAAGATCATTACAGTATAGGGTAAACAACAAATAAAAGTAAAACTTTAATTTCTTTATCAAGCTGTTGTAAAATGTGTCTAAAACTTTATTTAACGCCAAACTCATTGATTTGCCTTTTCTGTATTAGAAGACAAAATGTTGTTCGGAAAATAATAATTTAAAATGCATTACTTAGTCAGTATCTCCCCCCCCCCCCCGGGGTCGCAATGAGTACTAGGTGGGTCGCCGAAAATTTCCAAAATTAGACAAAAACACCACT
Source organism: Vesta saturnalis (assembly GCA_036346205.1). Taxonomy (NCBI): domain Eukaryota; kingdom Metazoa; phylum Arthropoda; class Insecta; order Coleoptera; family Lampyridae; genus Vesta; species Vesta saturnalis. The sequence goes on along the minus strand of JARFJB010002170.1, from coordinate 858,089 downwards.
TTCTTAAATCATGTATTTTTATTTTAATAACGCCGCAAATAAAAAAAACTGCTGCAAATTGTATCAATACTTCCACAGCAAAAAATCGGTTTTTTGTAAATAACTCGAAAACGATTAACTTTACAAAAAAATTATAAGAATGCTTTTCTACCAGAAATTTTATTTTCTATCTAATATCAAAATTTCAAAAAAATCGTGTGGACGGGTTCCAAAATCGAGTTTTTTTGGAAATATTTCGAAAATAACAAAATTTTCGAAAAAATTGCAAAAACACTTTTTGTGAGAAATTTTCTCTCTAATGGTATTTTCACTTTTTGAATACGTTAAGTAGTTCTGGAGATACTTAGGAAAAACCGTTTTTTTTTAAGTAACAGTTTTTTGGTAATAACTTGTAAACCGTTTGTTGTACAGAAAAACTATAGGAACAAACAATACTCATAATTATATTACTAATCACATATTAAATGGAAAAAATCTAAAATAATAAAAATTTGCAAAAGGGGTACTTACCCGCCAATTTTACCCCTTTCCCCACATCCCACTGACCTCAATGGCCTCAGTGGCTTTGGGTAGTTGACATCTATATGTG
>JARFJB010002170.1:812500-855000 GCA_036346205.1 Vesta saturnalis | reverse complement strand
TTGTAACAAATACTTACTTGCCTTAATGAAAAAATATACTTCCACGATCTGACGTATCTCCTTCTTCTTCTGGTATGATATTAAGTTACTTTGTTTTTTAATGTAGTTATATAATTATAATAACACATAGTTCTGTGCAACATATAAGGCTAACAAAGATGAACCTTTTGAAATTTTTTTTTTAAATTGTGACCCTTCAAGTTTGCCTCCCTGTAAAGCAATATTGCATCAACACTTTTTGAGAGTTTAGTATATTACAAGTATCTGTCGTAATGGATATTTGCGTTTCCCAAGTTCTTTAATACCTGGCAGAAATGGGTGGCGACAAAATGAAAATACTCTTGAATTTCAATGGTTTGATGGAGAGTGTATGCCACAATCTGTTCTAGATGCTATTGTAAATGATAACAAAACAAAAATATTACAGCAGGTCAGTTTCAACCATTTTTCTCATTATTACATTTTTCATTTCATTATTTAATCGATTCACTTGCTGTCATGTACAGATAATTCAAATAAATAAGAAGAAGAAGAGTACTCAGGCTCTGATAAAGAATTCGCTGAAGATGGAGAAATCGATTCTAACCTAGAATGAGGAAAATTAATTTTTTTGACAATATTTATATAATGTTTGCTACAAAATTGATAGTTGTCGATATATTCACAAAAGGTACCATTGGCACCTTGTTGAGTACCTATTGTAGTTTTGCTTCAAAGTTGATAGCTTATGATAAATTCAAAAAAGCAACTTTAGAAACTGCTTCTGGAGTACCTTCACCACACGAAAACCTTATAAAAAAATTGTCTAAAATTGAACTATGCGTAAAAAATATTTCTATAAATTTTGCTCGAAGGTTGATAATTTTTCATGTTTTCACAAAAGGTGTCTTTGGAACCGTTTTTAAACTTGGGATTATTTGAAGTACCTTTTCATGGTTTACTTATTGTATTACATGCACTTTTGTTAAGGAAACTTCTCTAAAGTTGAACTATGCTCAAAAAAGGTCTCTACATTTATTGCCAATAGTGTTTGATATACTCAAAAAAAGTATTTTTTTATATATTTACTACTTCGCGAAAAGCATTGTAAAATTTGTCTAATTGAATTATCATTCAAAAAGGTCTCCACACTTTTTGCTATATAAAATTTATAATTTTTCAGATTTTTACAAAAAATACTTTAAGGTTCGTGTAAGATAACTTTTAAGAACTAATTACCCTAATAAAAACTACGTGGGTCACTCTATATGCCTTTCAGATATAAGAAAATAAAGCGTATTATAATATTATAATAATTTATTTCATAAATGTTCCCCCATGAACCGCAATCCACTGATTTAATCAACTTTTCCACACTCACCAAAAGCAGCTCGCCACTCTTCCTTTGAAATATTGTCAAAATATCCATGAATTGCTGCATATTATATTTCTGATGAAAATCGACGTCCTTGTAAATTTTTAATTAACTAAAAGAATATCCTCATAGCTCAATCATGCGAATAAGGAGGATGTTCAATGGTTTTTTTAAAATCTACTGTTGTGCGAGCAGTGTGAGACGAAGTATTATGGTAGTGCAGCAAAAGAAATCTCACTCGGAGAGCTCCAAGAATTTCCAGCAAACACATTGTTATGTACCAGTTAGCTGTAACTGTGCGTTGTTTTTCAAGCTTAATAGCTTTTTCTAAGCCCACATTTCTAAAGAAAACTGCGTACAATACTTTTTCTATTGAGCAATGTTTTTGTTGGAGGTCTGTCATCTTCGTGTATCCACACGGGGACGTTACAAGTGTTTGTCGACTAATTCTTACGGGTTCTGTTTTTCAGAATTCAGTCAACTGATACGCACCCAACAAGAAACAATTTTTTCATTTTGAGTTCTTTATGCAAATTTTTTTCAACTTCTGCGGAACCAATTTTTAATGCCTGTAAGTGCAATGTGGATCTTTAATAACTATAATTCGTACACGATTAACATTTTCTTGCCTAACAGCAGATTTAGATCTTCTTTCACGCAATTAATCCCTAAGAGTATTTTGCATCTGAATTAGGAAAACAAACGAAATACGGTCTTTCTTCTACCAAGACCAAGTAACGACGCACTGGCTTTAATTTAGCCTACATTTGAAACAGCAATACATCAAGGCTTCAAAATGTTGCCGATCGAAATACAAGTTAGTATTATTATGAATGATTTGCGCGCATTTCTTGATGATTTTGATGACTATATTCGCTAAGTTTAAAAATCGTGATGCTTTAGTTGTTAAATATAATGTAATGAACAATTGTTTAAATTAGCTTAGATTAATTTATGATTCATGTCCTTTCTTAGGAAGATGAAGTTCACCATTCTGCACTTGCTACTACAGTCCAACATCAGTTTTCTAAGCCAATTGTTGCCAGCATTTTCATCGAATAGATCTTATAAGTATGATTTTGTAGGAATATACGCCAGACCTATTAGTGATTAGTAATTTTTACTAACTTTGCGGATGTTAACAACGCATGTGCCGAATTTTATACTGCGCTTTACAATATTCTGGACGTTTTTGTTCCGTGCTACCCTAAACGTAAACATCAATGTCCGAAGTGGTACAATAAAGAAGTAATACATAATATACGATTAAAAGTACGTTACTTACATAAGAATCAAATGTGTAAATATGTTTAATGAATATGAACGATTAAAAAAGTTGGTTAAACTTCACATTCGATCTTACGTCTCGGGGATTAAAAGCTTTTTGTTCTCTTTAATCACCGAACAAAGTGACGACTGGGAATGGACAAGTGCCTGGTGCATTGTTCAGGTAGCCGATCTGATTCGGAATAATAATATGTTGCGTAGGGAACTATAGGCAATTCCACGAAAAAACCGATGCACGTTATACGTTTAATTAGCTAGTTCCAACAAATTATTCACGCTACTATTTCGTATGTCCCCGTGATTCAAAAGGAGATACAAACAATCTAGAACGTTGGGACTACTTACATATTATCCTCGCTAGGAGTGTTTACCGTTACGACATTAATTTATGACTTTAGCTATCCAATTTGTTTATACTGTGTTCTCATATAAAACAGTGAATTAAATAAAGATGGTGAACATTCGTAGTGCATTTGACGAAATCGATATACGGTATTGAATACGCAAATGTAGTAGAAAGAATAAACGCGAAAAACTATTTGTTTTATATGCGTATAAATTTAATTCTCATTTGACTAATACTTCATAACCTCCATTTACAAGATATTGTTTTTCAACCGCTATCATTACAATAATCAACGTTCTCTAATTTTTACAAAATAGATCACAATAAATAAGTAATTGTATTTTGGAATTCTGCAGCTTTACATGCTGCCATCGGGGTATATCTTCTAATCAGAATTTATTATAACGAAAATAATTGTGACTCATGTTTTTTATATCACGTAGTGGTAAACACTCCTGGCGAGGATGATAAATTAATGACGTGCAACTGAACTTACATGAAATTTCCTATAGATCTCTATTAAGGGCCAATTTATGACTCGAGAGGAATGCCGGCCATTTTGAGGAATGTTTATAGTGAAACTGAAATTGTAATTATTATTATAAGTTTTTGTTATGAACGAATAACTTCAAAAGTAAATATATAATTACAAATTATTATAAATTTTATTAAATACATAAATAAAAAGTTTACCTCAAGTAGGATTTGAACCTACGACCTGTAGTTTGCTAGAGTAAAAAAAAATTAATAATAATTTTGAAATTGTAATTAATTGAATTATAACAATTTAACCCTCGGTATTACGAACACGATTTACTTTAAGGCAAAACATTATTAGACCTTTTTACTTTATTTGGACTGAAGATTACGTATACTAAGTAGTGACAATACGTCATCAGACACCCTGTATATGCTTACCGAACCTTGTGGAATGATATTGAAAGTGTTAATATACACCAGAGAAATGGACAATTTAGGTAGAAAAAAATTCTCTGCACTTCCGATATTTTTTACAATTCTTTCGAGTTAGCAAATATATTAACTAATAGCAGAACATACTGTACGGGCAGCCTAAATGCAAAAAGGAAAAATAACCCCAAGGCCGCCATAGATAAAAAGCTAAAGAGGGTGAAAACACTTCACAATAGTGAAGTGATATCGTCGGAAAAGGGAAAGGTAAACGTGACATTATATATATTTCCAATGAACAAGAAAATAATACGATGGAGTATACTGACAGTGAAAATCGAGCAAGGGAAACACCTACACAAAACAAATTCATGTGCGGTGTACATCACCGGAACCAACTCAGAGCATACTATCCTTATGAGGCGAAATCTCTGATGGTACAAAAATTAGGAATCCATCTCATTCACCTTATGTTACTAAATTCTTGCTTTCCATATAAAAAATATTCGGGAAAGAAAACAAGTCTTTATTGCTGTAGAACACACACTGTCAAGATGAGGACGGACAAACAAACAGAAAAAGATGCAGAGTTTGCCATGAGAGCGAACAGAGAAAGATGATTATATAGATACGGTCAATGTCCTGGCCAACCGGGGTTGTGTGTAGGCAATCGCTTCAAAGTATTTTATAAATAGAAACACATATTTTTTTTTGTTATTTTGACTTTCTCTTGGTATTTTCAACACAGAGTTTTCATTTTTCTCAGAATTTATAGTTTTTGTTTCTCACAATTACCTATTTTATTGTTACCAAAAATGTTTTTTAGTTTCGTGTCCAATATGTTGCAATTTTAGTGTTGCCAAAGACATGTTTTTATTTCCATTCAGTTTACAATTTTACGATAAGTGTAGTTGTATAAGTTTTTTAAGACTAAACGTTTTTTTAAATTTGCAATTATATTATTTGCATGTTATTATCACAAAATAATGTCACATATGCGTGAACCGGACAACAATTTCGTTATCAGATGCGTATGTCACACTTGTGTGACATAATGTCATACAAACATTAAACACAGTTTATATGAAATATATTAACTATGAATATTAAAGATTTAATTCTAAACGAAAAGTTTCATAATAAAACATAGTCGCATATAACAAATAAGTGACAACTGTTGTCGCAAGCGAAAGGCTTAAAAAAGTAGAAGTGGTTGAAAAAGTGTGTTGAGCTAAAAGGAGATTATGTTGAACAAAAAAATCAACCAAAAATAATTTGTTTTCTATCTTTTTCTAAGAACTTATTGAACGACCTTTGTAATATTAACAATTCTTATTAAACTCACTTAGTAATAAGCTTTCTCATCATATTTTAATTAAAAGTATATACTTCCATATGTAATTTCCAATTCATGTACAATACTAAAAATGTTAATGTAAGTATACAGGGTTGCTCATTAATGCGTCCAAGTGTGATATCTCAGCAAATATGAGTTTTAAGAGGTGCGTACTTTAAAATTATTTTCCAATATACGGGGTGAGCCATAAAAGTGTGGTAGTAACAAATTATGTTTTTTAAAATAGAATCCCCCTAATTTTTTTGCCATATTCGGATTTATCGTCAAATTTTAATGTTATTTATGTAAAATGTTTTATATTAAAAATGTACCATTTTCGAATTATTTGGAAAAATATGAAAATTTTGACAGCTGCAGGGTTCCACAAAACTCGGTGCTGTACCCTGACCTCTGTGAATTCCGGAAACGGTATTTTGGGGCTCTAAGAAAACCTAATAAGCTACGTTTGAGTGTATTTTAATTAAAAAAAAATTCTCTACCAACACCGAAATGTTCATTCGAAGTTGCATAATTTCAAACCTCAATAACTTTCTTATTTCAATCGGAAATTTACCGTTTCCGAATTATACGGCAAAATTAAAAAAATTAAAAATTAAAAAAATTATCTAAATTTAATTTTAATTTCGATCAAGTCAACCGGAAAGAAAATAAAACCTTTGTTGATTCATATTGAAGCCTACGTTTTTTCCGAAAATATCATGAATGTCATAGTTGTTTGTAAGTGACACGTAGTATTACTTTATACGTTCGTTATTTCTGTTTTTTCAATCCGAAGATATATTTTTTAAATATTTCTTACACAAGTTTTAAAGTTGTTCATTATCATCCACTTGGTGAGTAGTTACGCATTCGTTTTGCATATTTCATTCTTATCTCATATTAATGTTGGTAGTTAACTAAACACAGATGAATTTCGAAAGAATGGAACTGGTTCACATGATCTTCGTTATGTGTCTGCTGATCAAAATTGTTTGCTAACTCAAAGGATGTATGCGCCAAAATATCCCGATAGAAGACAACCCTCGGTTAGAAGTTTAGAAAAAATTAAAGAAAAGTTTATTAGCACAGACAATGTGAATTATGAAAAATATGAAAGGGCGAAGAGGACAAGAGACGAAACCCAATTAAATGTTTGTTTGTAATTTCGGAGCCTTCTACCAGTTCGGCAACAACATCCAAGGAAACCGATATACCCCGATCTACCGTTAGTAAAATTTTAAAGAGGAACAAGTATCATGATTACAGTATATCCTTCCATCAAGAACTGTTGGATTCTGATTCGGAGATTAGGAGAACATTTTGCCAATGAGTGTTAGAAATGGAAAGAATAACACCTAACTTTTTCCAAAATGTATTATTCTGCGACGAGTCAATTTTCACTCAGAGTAGTGACCCAAACCGTCATAAACCACTATTATCAATGACTATAAACAGAATAAGACTTGTAACCTTATGGGAAGGAAACACGCAGGAAAATCCGTTTCGAGCTGGGATGGTAGCATTTACACAAATCTATCTAATTTTTCTCTGGTCCGCTCGTACATCCGTCCTCAGTCACCTTCAACGCTGGTAGGCTGCATATCATATGCGTTGCATTTTAAAAATGCCGAACTATCATCATAAGTGTTGTTACGTCGGTTACACTAACATCTCACGTAAAAACGGCGGAACATCGTTTTTTAAATTTCCGATACGGGATGATAAAATAGTTTTAGAGTGCGTGAAAAACTGTGGTAATATAAAACTTGTAGACAAAAACATTAGTCAGTTAAGATTTAGAAAAGTATACGAAAAGCATTTCCATGAACATGATATCGTCGTTTCTAAAAGGAACAAATACTTAAGGAAGAATGCAGTCCCAAAAAATACAACAGGACAGGTAAAACTACTTACATATTTATTTGTTATTAATCCGATTAATATGACTGGTGTCTCGTAGATATATTTTCTCAGAAAATACAAGATAGATGTATGAAATTTTGTACATCGCGGTTTTGTAGCGTTCCTAGTGGATGTAAAATATTTTTTTACTAGATGAAATGGCATCTCCACCGGGAAAAGAAACGTCCTGTAGAACAATAAATAAAATCGAACACGGGCAACTTATTATGCCCTCAACCCCAGAAATTTGTAAAACTTACGAAAGAAAAAGAAAGTATAGACGACAAGTGGGAAATCCATAAAAATTAGCAATACATTTTTGTTCATGAATTCGTGGACCCCAAGATGTCGTAAAATTAGCTACAAAATACGCGATTTAAGGAGAGTTGCGCTATAGCAATCAAAAAAACAAGCGATTAAAAAAAAACGCAGGACATTAAAAACCACTGTAAACGGATATTTTTAAATTGTAGTGTCATTATTAGTGTTCAGAAGTACAGGCCGTTCTATGCATTTAAACTACCTATACTAAACAACACAATCTTTTGTCCACTCCAGAACGGAAAAGAATCATTAGAAAGTTATGAGAATACTTTCACTTGAATCGGAGAATAATATTCTATGACGTTGTGTATTAAAATTTAAAAAAAAGTAAGGTGTTTTTTAATGTTTATTATAAGTTTTGTTATGAACGAATAAGTTCAAAGGTAAATATGAAATTAAAAATTATTATTAATTTTATTATTATTTGAGGTAAACTTTTTATTTATGTATTTAATAAAATTAATAATATTTTTTTTTAATGACGAGGATAATTTAAAAAATGCCACATTTATATTTTATTGCAATGTATTGTAGATAGCGGACCGCGAAAATTTTATTATTGTAATAAACGTTTGTCAAATCGCCATTGTTACCGCGATAGAAAAAATAATTAGTGGATTTTTAATATCTTTGTAATACGTCGTAATTTGCTAATGTTTTCGGAATATTTTATTTTATGGTTTACGTAAGAAATGTAGGAATGTATGTAATTGATATTTGAGTAAAGGTTGAACAGAAAGAGGAAACATATTAGGGCACAGAAACAGGTGTTCTGCCGAGACTGACGTGACGAATTGTTGAAAATTTCTATACGCGCGCTCTTGATGTAAAAATGTCACTAGTTAGTAATTAATTACTAACGGTACACACTGCAATCAAAAACGTCTTTGTTTGGTACTTGGAAAGTGGAGACCTAAATGTTACGGACGAATGCATATTTTTAAAATTAAGATGTGCAATAATTAATATGAAACTGTTCCAACGTAAATTAATGTTTCTTGTATTTTTTTCACTTTTCAAAGACGGGGGTTGATTTTCAGGAGTAGACATGGTTAGTGGAAACCAGAGGGGAAGGCAGTTGCTGTTGAAATTTTGATTGAACCGGACGCTTTGATTGATTTTAATTAGAAGCTCCGATTGTAAACAGTTTTGTCTTTAAAATATCTTTTGCGCGTACATTTTCTTTTGAATTAGCCAACACTAATTTGTCTTTTCTTTCGGGTATTAGTTGCAATGTGTTTTTTCAAATATTAATCTATAAATAACAGTCACCTTTTTTTAAATTAAACCGCGATGTTAACGATTTGTGTCTGTGTTCAATTAAAGGAATATATATATATATATATATATATATATATATATATATATATATATAGTTATATCTATTCAAGTGTTCAACAGAAAGTACAGGGCTCCCTCACTCTTGTATTTGTGTGCATGAGCATTGTTGTTGTTTATATTTATATTTGTGTACAAGTGGGCTGGCGAACGGGTACATGATACCGCGTGGTTATTAATTGTAATGGGCAATTGCCAAGTGAGTACATAGTCCCGGGTCCAGATAACCATTAAACACCTCGAATTTTATTTTTATTGTTTTTATTTGTTGTAATGAGTTTTGTTTTGTGTCAGTTTTTTAAGTAGAATTCTTTGCCTGCGAACTAATTTTTCTTCAAATGCAAGTGATTGTAATTTTTCGTAGGTATTTTGTGCTTTAGTAGTCACTAAACAATTGTGTATGTGTAAATTCCTTGTTTATTTTCTTTCGCCCTTGTCTGGACGTTATTATCACCTGTACAATTTTACTGTTGTTGTATTTTATATGTACCGCAATTTGCTTTATTGTTTTATGTGCTTATTTACTTAAAGACCGGCATGATTGGTTTTAAAGGGTCGCATGGTATTACAATTTATAACACAGTATTTATAACACAATTGTGGGTATGACTACCTGGTTTTTTTTTTATTGTGTTTATGTGTAACTAAACTGCTTTTTATTTATTTTTCTCTTAATGTTATAATTTTGTACGCACTTGAACCTGATTTAAAGGTGTTTTTATTATATATTTAACTCTTTCATTGTTTTTTTTGTGTTATTTGATTTATTAATGTACTTGTACAATAAATTATTTATGAATAAAGTGGGTTTTATTGGTGGTTCTTTCCCACAATAGTATATTAACGGGCTGAACCACCATTGCGCAAAGCTCGTTAATTTTAATTTGGGTAGTTTCATTGTTTACCTGCCCCACATGATGCAACACTTACCTCATCCAGCCTATCTAATTCAGATAGCACAGCGTACCACCACTAGACGGCCGTGTAATCAGATTTGAAGTTTGCGAGTAATTAAATTATCAGACTTGTAAATAAATTCTAATCTTTTAATTATTATCAGGAAAGTCCATGTAAGGCAAGCAATTAATTTGAGTAATAGTAACATTATTGTCAGTAAAAAGTCAAGATAAATCACTTAGCGATTGTTTTGTTCTTGAATTTGCATTTTTGCAAATAAGTTCAAATTAAACTTTTCAAGATAGGGTACCTGGGGGACGTTACAATATGTAACATTTTTGACAGACAACTACCTAGAATTATTTAGGAAGTACTAATTATTGAAATATTCATACTAAAGAAAATAATGAAAAACGTCTTGTAATCGACATAAGATAAAATCCGTCCCTCGCTGAAACACGCCCATTTGTCACTGAGAACAATAAACCTGTATTCTTGAACCTCCCATTAAGTATTTACCTTATTTTAGGTTTTCATATTTTTTCTATTGAATAAAATTTTAATTAAGTAGTATCATGCAATTTTTAAATTTTAAAAACTTTTTCACAACATTCTTACATTACAAAATCATTAAACTATTATTTGATTATATATATATATATATATATATATATATATATATATATATATATATATATATATATATATATATATAGACAATGATAAGTAGCTATTTATTATTTTAAAATATTACTTCTCTATCACTGTCATTTATTTTTTTTATAGCCACCTAAAGGTTTGTAACGATTCGGATCTTTCGGAACTTGAGCGAGAGAACGATTAAAACTTCCGATCTTTGAGTGAATTGTTGCAACGTCGCAGAATTGTTAATTTATATCACATTCTAAAAGAGTATGAAAAGGTAATACAACATCCATTAAAATGTACAGTGGGGAGGATGGCGTTTGTTAAGGAGACAAGGTTGGCTTGACTTTTAATTTGCACTTTTACTGCGATAATTCCGAAAAATTCTTCATTATCAAGTCTGAACCACTACAACCTGAAGAAGATTTAAACACAAGTGAGGTTTGGGCCTGTTTGTCAATAGGAATAGGTTGAAATCAATGCGAAGAGTTAATGAATATTCCATTTTTACACCAAAATACATTTGCATGTATAACAACTAAAGTGAAACATGTAAGTTGTTTAATATAGGTAATTAATTAAAATATCTCACGATAGATTTATTTTATAGATTTGGGAAGAATTCTTATTCAATGAAATGAGAATTGCCGGCGAAAAAGAGAACGAAATTGCTATTCAAAATGGAAATGTGTGTTCTGATGGAGTTCCATTCATAACAGTGATTGTTGATGGGGGATGTAGCAAAAGAACATATGGGAATGAGTATAGCTCTTCATCTGGTGTTGTAAGTTTTATACTAGTACAGTAGATTATGTTATTGAAATTTGGTTTTAGGGAATAATAATTGGAGCTAAAACCAAAAAACCATTATTTTTGGGAGTCAGAAACAAAATGTGCTCGTCGTGCTCTTCTTACAAGAAACATAATATTCCCAAAAAAGAAACATGATTGTGCATTAAAATTTTCCGGTCCTTCTACAGCAATGGAGTAAAGTATTATAGTAGAAGGGTTCTTAAAAAGTAAAGAACAACATGGTGTCATTTACAAATACGTAATTGATACGTTCAATTCAATCTTTTTAACTGACTATGTCTTATTTTTCTTGTACTATTTAGGTAACGGAGATTCCAGCGTTTATGCAAGAATTGTTGAAGGTGTGAATTATCGGCGTCAAGTTATCAAGATTGAATGCGCCAATCACATGACTCGTTGCATGAGTAACAAATTGCATAAATTATCTGTAAATACGTTCTATCCTCTTCCTGTACGAAAACTGTTATTGTCAAAAGGTGAAGGTGGTGTGACCCGATTAGAAAAAAAGATACCGTTTCTGAACAATTTAAAAGAGCGCTTTGCAACACAAAAGGCATCCAACAATTGACCACAGGTCAGCATGATAACCACAGATGGAGAGAGCACAGAAAGCAATATCTAACCGCCTCTAATTTGTTCATTTATGCAAGTAAAGATGAAATATTAGTCTTAAACTTAATACTTAGAGAGGCGGAGCTTAGGGACTGGTGGTATCGTAATATTAAAATAGCGACAGAAACGTCGCATAGCCGAAAACAGTTGTCTCTAGCAGGTATTGTTATAATGCAGTGCTTTCATAAACGTAAAACACCGTGGAAAAGAAAGCAAAAACAGTTAGCTCTCAGTATTTTTTACAAATCGCCATCCGCTTACAAATTTCTAAGAAACAATTTAAAATTTATATTACCTTCTGAAAAGGCTATTTATAATTGGCTAAAAATTACAAATTTAAAAATAGGGCTAGACACGAGGTTAATACAACAGTTATCTGAAAAGGCAAAAAGTATGGCTGAGAAAGAAAAAAAAGTTCTTTTAATGGACGAAATATTATTAAAAAAAGATCTAAGAATTAATTGGAGTTTAGACGAAATTGAGGGATATTCGCTAAACCCAAGGGCAATTGTTAGCGATCGTCCATATTTTTTGTCAATAACTCTAAAACGCCGTTTATGACGGACCACATTTAACATCTGTTAGAAAATAATCGTATGAATCCAAAGATTAATTTTTTTGTGGAAAATAAAAGAATTTCATATGAGATAGATAAAAAAATAACACTAGACCTCTTAACAAAATTTATGATATACATTTAAATCCAAATGCTTGCCAAAAGATACGAGTTAAATATGCTACACAGATTTTCAGTCACACAGTGTCGACAGCTTTACAAACTGCAGTGCAATTAAAACAGATTATTAGCGATTCTGCTACAGATACTGCGAAATTCATTGCAAATATGAATGACATTTTTGATGCACTAATGCACTTCCTAGATCGCAAGAAAATAGGAGTCCATTATCGGTATTTAATTACAACCTTAAACATATTTTAAAAGGAGGTAAAGAGTTGTTTCAAAATATACAAATTACGTCGCAGAATTTGAAAATAAAATCTAATGTCTACTACATTGATGGATTTATTTGAACAATTACTGGACTACTATCACTTTGGGAGGATTTGAACAAAAGAAGACATCAAATATTTACTTACTTCACATTTAAATCAGGACCATATCGAAAACTTTTTTTTCTGTAATTCGGAGGTGGATACAATCCATTTCCAACTGTCCAACAATTTCGAGTTTCGATGCAACACAATGTGTTTATTGGGTTTCAAAAAGACATTAACGCAAGCAATTGCGAAGTCGAGGAAGACATGGAGTAAACATGGTAAACCCTATTTATTAAAATTATAGGTATATTTTGATGTATGTATATTGTTTGGATTTTTAGCGGTGATATGAACAAGGCCTCAGTGATAGAAGAGTTAGAAGGTATAGCATTATCTGTACGTGTGTTGAAAATACTTATATACAATGTTTTATGTTTCAAGGGGCCTGTAATGTCTTAGAAAATGAGCGATTGGAAGATGAAAACAGTCAAGTGCAAGAAGTAGTTTTAGATTATTCACCAGTTTCATTACAAACGTGTACAAATCAAAGATGTCTTACTTAATAACTAGATAAACAATCCTTGAAATTATGTATGATCCGAATTGAAACTGCGCATGGGGGTATTAGTAATTGCGCACTAGTGAATACTGTACTGTGTAAGCCGCCGTGTGTGAAAGAAGGCAAGTAGTTGTAATTATATAATTATTTGTGACCTCGCTTGAAAAATTGTAGATTTTCTTTTAATTTTTTGCTGTCGTTTTGACAAAAAGACACTATGCAGCTTCTAATATTTCACTTCTACTAATAGTAAACTCGAAAAGCGCGAAAAACCGAGGTTAGAGAAACGCTTTTTGACAATTACAATTGACATAAAAAATTAAACTTTGCAATTCTAATGATACGACTGCGCATGTCCCAATACCCCCAACTTGTAAATTTTCGACCTTATTGAAATGTTCAATTTGTCTCGTATTTTAAACGCGCAGCTCATGCTATGGCTATCTAGTTATTAAATAAGATATCTATGGTACAAATACTTACGTGGCCGGGTATATAGCATTATTGTGCACATGTACTTTTAAAATGTTCAGAGGCGCCTTTAGAAGAAAATCAAGCGTTCCTTTTCGCTAAAGATCATAATATTATTCACGTAAAATATTTAAAACGACCATCTGATGAATTTAATACTTTTATTAATATTTTGATTAAACATTTTCCCACATTTTATAATTATAAATTATCTAACAGCGTAACAGTAAACATACAAAAAGAATGTAAAACCATTATGAAAGATTTTAGAAATTTCACCTGCCACACTCATTTACATTATCTTATTTCTCTTTTTATTAAAATTATGACGTTATTATGATGTTTATTAACTAAAAATACAGTAAAATTTTGATTCTTATTTTCCTGAAATTTTTAATTACCATACTTTTGTTAATTTCAGATTTAACCTTCCGTCGGACGTGGTAGTTCACATTGATACACGCCGACCATTTCTCTTTCGCATGTCTTACTAAATGAAGTTAGCAACCCCTACTCCTCAATACCTTCCTGTATTGTCTTGTCGCAACTGCGAAAAGTGTTTAGTGTTCTAATGGTTGTCCCACGGTGAAGATATTGACAATCTATTCAATTTGATACACCGCGTCTGTACATGTTACCTTTTTAAAAAGTTGTACTTTTTCATTTAGCTGTTCTGGTAAGTTTATTTTGCATGTTTGTGTACATAAAATTTATCAATGATTAAATTTTATTCAAAGTTTGTTTTTCTTGGACATAATATCATATTGATACAGTGCGCCCGTATAAGATTTTCATATTTCAGGTTTGTTGTAAGCTAATCATGGAAGCTCGCAATAAAAAGTATTATCTATTGAAACCTCGAGATGTTGAGCAACTTCAAAGAATAATGTTTGAAGACGAAGATGAAAGTTTACAAGAAGATTTTGAAGACGAAGTTAAGACAGAAGGCGAAGATGAGATTGAAACACGTCAAGAAAATTCAGACACCGAAGGAGACAATGACGAGGACGCAGATATTGACGAAAATGAGGATTATTTTATTGGTAAAGGCAAAGCAACGAAATGGAGTAAGAATCCGCCTTCGCAAAGAATACGTTCAAGAGCTCACAATTTAATCCGAAAACTTCCTGGACTTATAGGTGCAGCGAAAACGGCCAAAACCCCTCTGGATTGCTGGAGTTTGTTGTTCAGTAATGATATTTTAGAAATTATTGTGCAATATACAAACCAGTATACTGAAAGCGTCAAAACAAAGTATCAACGAGAAATAGATTCAAGGCCAATTGGTATTATTGAATTGAAGGCTTTCATAGGTTTATTGATTTTAGCAGGGGTTTATCGAAGTAAGCAAGAAAGTTTAGAAGATCTCTGGGGGTCTGATGGAGATGGAATTGAAAAGTTTCGTTTGGTAATGAGTATAAAACGTTTTACATTTATTATGCGCTGTTTACGATTTGATGATCGCACCACTCGTGAGCAAAAGGAGACAGACAGATAAGATTGCAGCTATTCGTCAAATATTTGAAAAATTTGTAGAAAATTGTCAAAAGTGTTATTCATTACAATTGATGAAAAACTAGAAAGATTTCGAGGAAGATGTAGCTTTAGGCAATACATCCCTAGCAAACCAAACAAATATGGCATTAAGTTCTATGCCATTGTTGATTCTCAAGTATTTTACCTATACAATTTAGAAATATACGCTGGATTGCAGCCAGAAGGAATATATCGTGTCAGTAACAAACCAAAAGATGTTGTGCCGAGACTTTCTAAACCCATTTCTAAATCAGGGCACAACATAACGGCAGACAACTGCTTTACTAGTGTTGACTTGGTTGAAGAGCTGAAAAGCAAAAATCTAAGCTACGTTGGAACAATAAAAAAGAATAAACCGCAGATTCCTCTAGAATTTACTACAGGTGCTGGGAGACCTGTCAGGAGCACTCTTTTTGGATTTCAAAAAAACCGTATGTTGGCGTCTTATGTTCCTAAAAAAGGGAAATGCGTGATCCTGGTCTCTAGTTTGCATGAGGATAAATCTATAGATGTTGATATACAGATCGGCAGAAGCCATCGATCATCACTTTTTATAATAGCACCAAAGGTGTCGTAGACACCACGGATAAATTGTGTGCAGCATATAATGTAGCAAGAAATATACGCCGCTTGCCAATGGTTATATTTTTTGCCATGGTAAATATGTGTGGCATTAACACGCAAGTTCTTTATTTCGGTAATGATCAAAATGTTATTAGAAGAAAAGTGTTTCTGAAGAGAATACCTCATGAATTAATTCTGCCCCACCTTACTAGAAGAAGTGCATCCACTTCAGGAATACATAGAAGTCTTCAAAACAGCTTGAAACTTTTCAAACCACGAAGCCAAGAAGAAACTCAAAATAACATTGTTGTTGAAACTAAACGAAGGTGTAATACTTGCACAACGAAGCCAAGACTGACGAAGTATAATTGTAGAAGTTGCAAGAAGCCTATTTGCCTCATACATATAGAAAGCTTTTGCACTGATTGCGCTAGAGGTACAAATGAGGAGAGCAGCGATTGAAACGATCTCTAAAATTAATTTTACTTTGCATTTGTGAATTATATTTTTTTTAGAATCATATTTTTTTATTATTTAAGAACTTATTCGCACGCGGGCTCATTAATCTGAAATCTGCTAAAATAAAAGACAGTACAGGGCTACCACACTCTTGTATTTGTGTGAATTAGTATTGTTGTTTATATTTATATTTGTGTAGAGGTGGGCCTGGAGAACAGGTACAGGAAAACCCTTGGTTAGTAATTGTAATGGCCAATTGCTAAGTGTTTACATACTCCCGGTTCCAGTTGACCATTAAACACCTAGAATTTTATTTTTAATGTTGTATAGATGAATGTGTAACCTGAAAAGGGGCGCTGTACTTTTCTAACGCACTCAACCTTATACATCGGTCACGATGTTATGATCTATTTACAACTAGCCCTTGTAAGGGTTTGTTTTAATGAGTTTTTTGTCAGTTTGTTAAGTAGAATTGTTTGCCTGCGAACTAATTTCTCTTTATATGTAAACTTATTGCAATTTTACGTATGTATTTTGTGCTTTAGTAGTCACTAAACAATTGTGTGTAAATTTCTAGTCTATTTTCTATTGTCCTTGCATTTACCTTATTATCACCTGTGAAATTCTACTGTTGTTGTATTTTATATGTACCGTAATTTGCTTTATTGTTTTATGTGCTTATTTACTTAAAGACCGGCATGATTGGTTAATTTTAATTTGAGTAGTTTCATTTTTTTTTACCTGCCACACAAGATGCAACACTTACCTCATCCAAGCCTATCTAATTCAAATAGCACAGCGTACCTACCACTCGATGGCCAATTGGTTTGATCAGATTTGAAGTTTGCGCGTAGTTAAATATCAGACTGGTAAATAAATTCGAATGTTTTAATTATTGCCAGGATAGTCAAAGTAAGGCAAGCAATTAATTTGAATAATAGTAACATTATTGTTAGTAAAGGCAAGATAAATCACTTGGCAATTGTTTTGTTCTTGAATTTGCATTATTGCAAATAAGTTCAAATTACACTTTTCAAGATAGGGGGACGTTACAAGTTTAAGCATTTTTGGATTGTGAACATGTAGCCGGTTGACTCGATTAAAATAAAAATTAAATGATTTTTTTAATTTTGCCGAATACTAATTCGGAAACCGCAAATTTTAAAGATAGGACACCTTGCACAAACTGACCTTAAAATTTGACGATAAATCCGAAAACGGAATAGAAATTAGGGCATTCCATTGGAAATAAGCAAGCTATTCAGGTTTGAAATCATGCAACTTCGGATGAATATTTCGGTGGTTGTAGAGGACTTTTTTTTATACACATATGTCAAAACGTAGCTTATTAGGTTTTCTTAGAGCCCCAGTGTTTAATCTTGCATAGATTAAACAGGATATTTTAACAATTTTTTAGTAATATAATTAGAATTAAGACATAACAATTAAGAAATATGTAAAACGATTAGTAAGTAGAATGAATATAAAGCAGGTTAATTATTGCAACAAACATGCTGATACAAACAAAAATGTGCAAGGTTGAAATTATACACACATATTATGTACATTATAACTAGTAAGCACAAAAAGGCGCTTAAGTGAATAAACATGACCTATTAACTGGGTCAAACAATAAACTATGTAATGTTAAAATCTGTATATAAGGTGTAAATAATACCAAATAAATTACTCTTTGAATGAATCCCATTTTTATTCAATTACTCAAACAGGGTTGTGAGGTCTAGTATACAATTGATACGAGTGACGACGTATCCCTCACATTAAACCCCAAATACTCAATCTCTCTAATCAGAGAATTGAACACCCAGAATACACATTCCGAAATTTGCAGATGTCAGGGTACAGCACTGATTTTTGTGGAACACCACAGCTGTTAAAATTTTTATATCTTTCCAAATAATTCGAAAACGGTAAATGTTTAAGATAAACATCTTAAATAAATTAACATTAAAATTTGACGATAAATCCGAATATGGCAAAAAATTGAGGGGTTATATTTTAAAAAAACATCATTTTATGACGCACCCCGTATATTGCAAATAATTTTAAAAAAGTTATAGAATAATGAAATTCTACGGAAATATTACTATTAAGAAAACACACTTTCTGCATATTTTTTCATTTTTGACTTTTTTTAGAATAAGCGGAAGGGCTTGAAATAGACTACCCCTATCATTCTTGTTAACTAAATTTGAATAAAAACTAAGTGACGACTTTGGATAGTCTGGTTTATTCGGAAACTTTTTCATCTCTTGTATTTTTTTCATAAAACTTACCGGTTTGAAGTAATAAAGAAAAGTGATAAAATAATGAAATTCCATGGAAATATTACTATTATGAAAACACAATTACAGACTATTTTTTCACTTTTTTAGAATGAGGGATTGAAATAGATTTAGAAAAAAATAAATTTGGATAGTCTGGTTTATTTAGACACTTTTTCATTTCTTGTCTTTTTTTCATGAAACTTACCTACCGCTCTGCAATAAAAAAAAATGTAAACCTTTACATGTCGGGACGGGGAAATTAATTTTACAAAAAAAATCTAGTTGGCTGCTATCAAACACAGTTTTATTTTGTACTAATTTTGTTAAATTTTCTTCTGAACAATCACATTTTAAAAATAATTTATTAAGAAACATTTTTGAAACTAACCTATCCTCTATTTACACGTAAAGTATGAATGAAATCATTCTTAATAAAATATTATTTAAACATTGCAGCTCAAATAAAAACACAATGTCCTACACAAAAAGGACTACATTTTTTATAGCAAATGTTAAAAATGACTGCCTTGCGATGTAATACATGCATTTATCCTAAGCATTGTTGAGTCCTTAATATGCTGGAATATGCCAGGATTATTTCTTATAACGTTACATGATGCAATTATGCGATTTCTTAGGTCTTCGATATCTTGTACTGGGGCCTTCTTCTTCCTTCCTTTAACTCCCTAGTGGAGCATAGGGCGTCAGTTGACGTCTCTTTGGCGTTAACGATGACGATAGGGCCGCCAGTCCTATGCATGTACTGGGGTAGTGTAAATTAATTCTTTCAGATAACCCCCAGATACAAAAATCCAAAGGATTTAAATCTGGGGAGCGAGGTGGCCAAAAATGAGGCCCGCCTCTTTCTATCCAGCGGTTTTCATAGGTAAGATTTAAATGCCTTCACACATTTACGCTGAAATGTGCTGGGGCACCATTATGCATGTAATACATGTATCTTCTAGTTTGCAGGGGTACATGTTCTAGTAGAGGAGGCAGTTCTTCTTGTAGAACATGAAAAAATGACTCATCAGTTAATCTTAAAGGTAAAAAACGTGGCCCAATTTTCATCGATAATTCCTATCCAAACATTAACGGAAAACTGATATTGATGTCTAGATTCTGGTATTGAAAGTGGATTATCTTCAGCCTATACATGCTTGTTATGATAGTTTTGAATTGCATCTCTTGAGAAATATGCTTCTTCAAAAAGAGAATTTTTGAACAAAAAAAAAGTATCGGAATTCATTCGGTGAAACTACTGGGAAAAAATCATTCTCGGTTCGAAATCTCTTGGTAAGAAAGCTTGAACCCTCTGTACATGGTAGGGATATAACTGTTGCTCTTTTAATATCCTCCATACAGTTGATCCATCAGTACTTGTCTTCAATAATGTTTAGGACAGCAACTTCTAATTCTGGTGTTCTAACTTCACGGTGTTGGACAGTGTCAAAACTTATTTTTTTGAAAGTTCCAGATTCATGTAGCCTGGTAAACGTGCTGTGATTAGGAGAGCTACGATTAGGATACAGTTGCGTATAAAGATGACAAGCTTCCAAGGAATTTCCATTTGCTCTCCCGTACATAACTTGGATATCTCCCATTTCTGCATTAGTGAAATTACTCCTTATTGTTCTTATTGCTCTAATTAAAACTCTTACTACTGTACAATTAAACAGATCAAATAACGAATTTTTAATTGAATTAATCATAAAATATTGTATTCAAACTACTGAGTAATGCCAAATAAAGCAATATTAGAAACCATCTATTGAGTGACAGCAGCTAACTAGATTCTTTTTCTAAAATAAATTTCCCCGTCCCAACACGTAATGATTTAAATTTTATTTTTCTATTTCAAATCGGTAACTTTTATGGAAACAATACAAGAGATGAAAAAGTTTCTGAACAAACCAGAATCTAAATTTATTTTTTTCCAAGTCGTCGCTTAAGTTTTTCTTTAAATTTAGTTAACAAGAATGATAGAGGTAGTCTATTTCAACCCCTTCCACTTATTCTAAAAAAGTGAAAAAAATATGAAGAAAGTGTGTTTTCATAATAGTAATATTTGTGTAGAATTTCATTAATCTATAACTTTTCATTTTTAAGACAAAAAATAAAAACATTATTTTACCGCTATCTTTGTACAGTGATATCTCCCTAATGGTTGACTTTTGACAAAAGTTCATATAGCAAACTATCCTTTGTTTTGAACAAGGAATCACCCCCTTAAGTTTTTCGCATATTTTGAAACACCCAGTATTAAGTACTTATAACCTATGAATGCTTATTAAAGGCTTTTGATTGTTGTTATTATAAGTAGCCTGATAGGCTATACCAATCCAAAGTAGAAACTATGTATGTTATAAACTTTATAAGTTAATTACCCGTCATCACCGCCAGATGCAAAATGCTCTTCATTGATTAACCGTACGGTATCAATACTCCCTGAATGTCCATTATAAATTAACTGAGATTCTTCAACAATTTTCCACAATCGTATAGAAGTGTCTCTACCACCTGATGTAATTGTCCGTTCTTTTATTAATGTATCTATTGATGTTATTTTGTCTTGATGTCCATATAATGTTTCAACATAAGACATTTCATCTAATGTCCATACTTTTACTGAACGATCATGGCTGCATGAATATAAAGTATGAGTACCACGCCTGAAAGTAACACCTGTGACTGAACTACGGTGCCCCCTTAAAGAACCTATATGCTTCAAATTTGATGGATTCCAGATTTGTATCACATTTCCTGCATCTCCTACTGCCTAAAAATAATATTAAATACAGTCGTACCCACATTATTGTACATACCAAAAATTTATCGTCTGATGATATTGCCATAGATAATATTTGTTTACTATGACCAACTACTTCTTTCGAATCTGGATTTGAGCTTTTGTGAAATGGTATACATCCTACTTTTTTATAACTATCCCCTACAAGCACATGTTATTTAATTAATTTAAAAATGAAACAAAATACATTTAACAATACTGCCGTCCTTACTCCCCGAAAAAATAAATTTATTATCTGTTGATAAGCAAAAACATGTAACGGTGCTCCTGTGCTCTTTTGCTTTCAAAATATGTAATTTATCCATAGATGCTCCAATATATTCTTGTGCAACAGACAATTTCAACTTTCCAGCTTGCTTTAAATAATCTAACTTAAGCCTTTTTGTAATAACATCGCCATTGAATTTATCATTATCATTTTCTTCTAATCTCAAAGCCTCTAAAGAATAAATCAATTACAACAATAAAATAATCACAAACATCAGATACCTTCTTTTGCAATTTCCTCTAAATAAGTTTTAGCCAATCGTAATTTCTTTTCATGTGCAGATTCATTTTCATCTTCGGATAGTTCACTATCTATTACATCTTTTTCAGGCTCAAATTCCTCCTCCTCGTCACTACTAGAGATATTATCGCCAACAAGTTCTAACTTAGGTTTTTTCGATTTCTTTTTTAATTGCTTTTTACTTGAAAACTAAGAAAAAAATGTTCTTTATAAATGCATATCTAATCGGAATTTTCTCACTTTCTTGGTTTTAAAGCTATTGTTCGGTTTACTTTTAATAAAAAAAGACATTATTCATAATACTTTAGTTAACAATTTTTAATTAATCAACGTTAAGATACAAAAAAAACAAATTAGAGCATGGAATTTTTAAGGTTATATTTACAATTCATACAGCAGTGTTGCCGCTTTGACAAACTAATTGGTTCCGCGCATCAAAGCCAAATGTAACCTATTATCACTAAATATCCAGCCAATTTAAAGTATTTACATAACTTTTCTACATTAGCTAAAATGTATTAGCTCATAAAAAAGAGAATGAATTTTTTACAGAAATCGTTTAATAAAATATAAATATATTATACATAACATACAGATAAAATAGTGAGCTTTAAGAAGAACTAGAATTTTTTTTCTTACTTCAGTATCAGTGACTTAAAAAAACAAAATCTGAAACCATTGAACATATTATTGCTGGTTGCTCAACTTTAGCACCTATAAACTATCTATACAGGCATAACCAAGTTGGCAAGATACTTCACCAACAAATTGCAAAAAACCTAAATTTGGTAAATAATATCAGGCTTTATTACAAATACTTTTCCGAACCAATATTGGATAGAACAATTTTGACGGATAGGGAAATTCAACATAATAAGCCTGATATTATTATAATTAAACTACTAGACAAACAAACTGTCATCATTCCTCTTTCCACGAATGTAATTTCAACTGAAAAAGAAAAACGTAAAAAATACGAAGCACTGGCAATGGAGATGATGACAGTTTGGAATCTAGTTAAGGTCACAATTATACCTATTGTTATTTCTGCTACAGGTGTCGTGTCTTGCAAATTTAAAATAAATTTGGCATTACTAAATTTAAATCCAAAATTGTTTGTATTAATTCAGCGAACTGTTCTGTTGCAAACCAGCCACATTGTCCGAAAGTTTTTTAAAATAAATTAATTGTAGATGTTACTTCATTGTCCCTTATTATCAGTTTGTATAACTTTAGGTTAAGAATGACTCCTTTCATTTATCTTGTATCACATTAGGTTAAAAATAACTGTAATTTACGGTTTGATATTATCCCCCATAATACTATGTACGTACCACTATATGTGTGAATAAATAAATAAATAAATAATAATAATAATAATAATAATAATAATGCGCCATACTTAATAATTGGGGATTTTAACTCCCACAATGTATTATGGGGGTCACATAAGACCGATTTTCCAGGCAGGTTAATTGAGGAATTTGTCGGAGAAAAAAATTTAATTATTTTAAACAACGGGAAAGGTACCTACCTTAATTCTGCCACTAACAACTTCTCGGCAACTGACCTGTGTCTAGTATCCGCCCAAGTAGCCCCAATATTACGATGGAAAATATTATCATATATCACCTTGACCGACCATCTTCCAAGTGTAATTGAATTTGCAAATCGCACTCAAAGTATGCCAATAACTAACAAATGGCAACTTCACAAAGCAAATTGGTGGAAATTTGATAGATAGACTTCTGGACAGATAACCCAAAACGAAGACGACATAGACGAAATGGTAGAAATTCTCACAACTAAGATAGTGAAGGCGGCTTCTTTAGCAGCTCCATATGTAAAAATAAAAGCATACAGTGCCATGTTCGAACCAAGAGGTACAGGAAACCATTAACAAGAAAAATAACGCTTTAACACTTTTTAGGCGCTACCCATCAAAATATGATTGTATTCAAAAGAGCACAATCCATAGCAAAAAGAACGGTACAGAGAGCAAAAAAAGAAAGCTGGAAAAGGTATGTAGGGTTTCTTACTCCAGAGACACCTGTAGCAACCATGTAGAGCAAAATTCGCTCTATAATAGGTAACAATTTTAGTTCTCATACACCATTACTAAATTACAACACCGTAACAATTGACGAGCCCATACAATTAGCGGAATGCATGGCAGACTACTTTGAAGAAGTAGTAGCGATAATTACAATCTGCAATTTAGTATAATAAAGGACAGAGAGGAACAACTCGAAATCATAGTTAGCAAATTACACGAGTCTTACAACGCACCTTTTTCTCAACAAGAAATGGAAGGTATTCTAACGGTTGTGAAGAATACAGTGGTAGGGCCGTACAACGTATCATATGACTTCATAAAAAACGCAAACCCAATGTACAAGAAACAGCTGCTAAATTTGTATAATAAAATTTGGGAACAAGGGATTTTTGCAAACAATTGGAAGGAATCTATAGTAATTCCAATACCTACAAATAAAAAAGAATTGGATAATCCACTAAACTACCATCCTATATTCCTAACCAGCTGCCTGGGAAAGTTATTAGAAAAGATGGTAGCGTCTAGGCTAATGTGGTACCCAGAAGCAAATAAACTTCTATGTAATTCGCAAATGGGTTTTAGAAAAAGTAGGTCCACAATGGACCAATTATCTGTGTTGGAAAACCACATTCAAAACTCATTTGCTAATCAAGAACACTTAGTTGCGGTATTCCTAGACACACAAAAAGCGTACGACACAACCTGGAGGTGTGGAATTATTCAAATGTTAATTAAATGGAAAATTATTGGAAAATGTTACCATTTATTATAAATTATTTGAAGGGCAGATGTTTTAGAGTGAAATTTGCTGGCGCGTTATCATCACTTCGCGTACAAGAGAATGGGATACCTCAAGGTTCATCTCTAAGTGTAGTACTATTTGCGGTAGCAATTAATACATTGATAACCGATCTAAATCCGATCATAGGAAAAAGTATATACGTAGACGATTTGATCATTTTCTATGCTTCCAAAGACTTGAACCAAATAGGACAAGGTCTACAAACAAACTTAGACAGCCCATTTCATCAAGGAAACAAAATTGGTGTTAGTTTCTCCTAAACAAAAACCGTTTGTTTATATTTCTGTAGGTTAAGAAAATCTAACCAAGAAACTAACCTTAAATTAGGAGGAAGAACGTATCCTCAATCAAACATCTGGGATTAATCTTTGATAAAAAATTACATTGGAAACAGTGCAAACGACTCTTAAACATTATACGTTCCATTGCAAGTCTGAAATGGGATGCAAATAGAGAGGTTTTGATAAATATGAAAATGTAAATTTTCACCATTATCACACATAATAAAATAGTTATCTTTTTGGATTTTTTAATGGTGTATTTTAAATTATACAATCTAAACGTTTCGATAACAATACAGTTATCTTCGTCAGTAGTAAAATCCATTAAAAAAAATTGTTCAACTTTGACAAAATTGTTTACATCTTTAACAATTTTAATATATTTTACTACTGACGAAGATAACTATAAGTGTTATCGAAACGTTTGGATTGTATAATTTAAAATACACCATTAAAAAACCCAAAAAAGATAAGTATTTAATTAGGTTCTGATAAAGTTTTATAAGTCAATTAAACACAGTAGGATCAACTATGGGTCAATTATATACTCAGCAGCTAGACTTACACTCTTAAAAAAGCTGGAATCGACACAATTGCAAGGATTACGAATTGGTATAAGAGCTTTTCGCACAAGTCCTTACCCGTCTGTATGTTGCGAAAGCGGTGTTTTGCCTTTAAAATATCATCTGGATTTAAACTTACTTAAATACGGTCTGGAAATATGGTCACAAGACAATCATCCTTTAAAGAGTATTATATTCCAACCTCGCTATACAGACCGAATATATGAAAATAAACGCACTATTACAAAACATATTAGGGTAAGAAGTAAATATATGATATCACATTATAAAATAACCTTTCCAAATATCTACCAAAATTCCGATATGGAAAGTCCTCCATGGCTCATTAAAGGCCCAGATTTCCACTTGGAACGCAAAAAGAGACATTAATTACCAAATATATAAAAATATAATATACGGTATCTTTGATACATACCCTAAAGGAACTGGATTATATACGGGATGGTTCCAAAACAAAGGAAGGAGCAGCTGCTGCTCTTTACTCAAATGGGCACTCGTATTATTGGACACTACCACGCACTTCAGGTGTGTTTATGGCAGAACTGTTCGCTATTTGGATGTGGTTAAGGTATATAGAATATATAACTGGCAACATTTTCTTAATATGTAGCGATCCTTTAATACAAATGATATTAAATTTGCTTCAATGGTTAGAGAAGAAAAATAAAGTTGTTAAGTTTGTGTGGATTCCGAGCCACATCGGAATACAGGGCAATGAAATGGCAGACGAAAAAGCCAAGCTGGCAACAAAAAGTGAACCATGTGAAGCTATAGCGTCTGGGCACGAAGACATCTCGATCGAAATAAAAACAAAAATTAAGGAAGCATGGCAAAATCAATGGACTAACAACACATCGAAACTAAAAGAAGTAAAACCCAGCATTCATAGATTAATATCGGTTCCACTAAACTCTTGTAAATTATTTTTAGTACTTTTAGACTCAGAATGTTCCTAAGAAACCTATAGAATTTATACATTAAAGATTTTATTTTATTTGTTAAGAATTGAGCATGGCAGTTCCATTTTAGGTTTCTGGTCAATGAACACATCGAACAATTTTTTAAAAGCTTCATGTGTAGCTCCAGCTATAATCAAGGTATCTACATTTCAGAAGTTGTAAGTGGAAGCTGTTACACGTCCAAACCGCACTAGGCGTCGTGCATGCCTACTAATGTAAGCGGGTTGCCAAGCCAGCTAACAGGGAGATGGGCGTGGTCGAAATAATAAGTAAAATGAATGATTAATATGCTCAAACACCTTACACTTATACTCAAATAGCTCAATTCGGGAAAATATGTCTCTAGGCGCCACCACAATCGAAACTTTGTTAATATAATTGTCTTAAGCTGGATGTTAATTAACCCTACTTGATTGTGGAAAGTAGGATTGTGCTTACTCGGTAAACTCCTATACGAAGGTTCTAAAACAAACACTCGTCCCAAACAATTCAACCCAAATTCAAATAAATTTAGTACTACCCAGGTTATTAAAAACTTTTTGAATACACCTCGTATACCAAAACTTCCAAAATAAAATTGATCATTCAAATTCGTTCACTGAACGGTAATTAATTTTTAAAATTCTTAACATGAACGATATCTTTTAAATTTACTTTACTTCTGAATCGTATTTGACATTCGTAAACATTTAAGGTTTCAAAACTCAAACTTTTATTATACTTAATGAAATTTAAACTAACAGCTGATCTGTTAATAGTGCATTGCTCTAATGAAACAAACATGAAAATTTTGCAATCAACCTGGCAAATATGAACTTTCAGGTTGTTCCTTAATCTTAAAAATCCAAAAAAATTTAAAATATGCAAAGCTTACTTTTAAAATTATCAAAACAAGATCACCAATTAAGTAAATGTTACATCTGTGTTTCATACCTGGTTAAATAAACAACAAAGTAAAAAAAATATAACGATAAATATATATTGTCCTGCATAAAATAATCAAAAACACAAATATCTACATAAATTACATCAGCGTGGTTGAAAGTTAAACCACCAAGTACCACTTTGCCTTCTTACTACTAAAACAAACCATACAATACGACTCAAGAACGATTATCTCTTCGCTTCAAACTATTTAATATTTAAACAACTATACGCAAATAAACTAACAAAAGATAATCGGGCTTAAATAAGTTCTTAAAATTCCTTAAATCTAATTTCTTACTTAAAATTGTCCATTAAATCCTTGGATTTTCTTTCTTCTTTCTTCCGTAAACCAATTATTTGTAGTCCATTGGTAATCCTTAAATTGCATGAACGCACATTACAAAGGCTCAACAAAACTTATTCCTCTGTGCACTCGCGATTAGTTCACTATGCAAGGTTATTACTCCCACAAACATGTAATAACGGTAAACCTTTGGTTGCCTCATTAAAATTTCTAGCACCCTTTACACCAATTTAGTCCCTTATACAAATAAAACTTTCAATGTCATATAACGTTACTTAAACATTGGCTTAATATACAACGAACGCTTCGTTCACTTAACAGGTGGTCTCATAAATACTTTTAGCTGAATCTCGTTACAAGGACACGCGCTGCACTTAATACTTTAACATAACATCTGTTATCTTTATTCAAATCTGCTTACGAACTATTATTTTCTTGAAAATAAACAAACTAATTTTATCTTCAACTTCAATTTTATTATGTGTATTTATGAATGTCTTTTACGATTCATCCCCGGTTCGGGTTACGCAGTTGTTTAAACAATTACTGCCTCATTAAAATTCACAAATATACTCCAACATCATCACATTCTATCACACTACCTCCGCACACGCGTTTCTCACCGAGCTCTCATCACAAGCCAAAAGCTAACTTCCTAACTCTCTCGTCAATCTCTGACTTTCCTATTTATAACTTCAGTCATCCATCTTTAAACATGTCTTCCTTCCGCGTTATATTCTCCAATAATATTCATTCAAAATTCCATAGTTCTGATAGCTGCTTCCCTCTATACAAGCACGCGTGTAATTACAATACATCGCCATATTTGTTCTTACTTACAAATTTTACAATTACTTCATGAAGAAATCATTTTTCGTCACCACATTCATTCAGTGGCCACTCTGGACCATTACACAACTTTTAACATTTATCTCCAACCTGCGCTCGATCTCGTTCCGCAACATTTGCAAAAATCAGTACCGTCTAAGGTCTCAAATTCCATATACATACACATATTCTCAAAACAATTGCACAACATTACAAAACCCTTCGGAAATTAATACTTAAACATACCCAATCTTTCTCTACATATTTTCTAAAACATTTTACACTTATTCTTCACATTTTCTAACCAAGATTACTCATCTTATCTTCAAACATTCCATTCTTTATGGTAGCCAAACAGTAGCGATACAGTGGAAAGCATTATCGTCCCATCAACAAATTTCTCTTCACATTTACATTCATCAAAATCTAATTATTCCAACACTAAAGTCTCTATAACATTCAAATACACGTATCTACATACAGAATTATATTTCTCCTACATTTCCAGTGGCGTATCATACACCCACATACATTATATACACACAAAAAATTTTTTTTTTCGTTCAAACTCAATACACTCGTGCTCAAAACACGTAATACACGTCATTATAACATCCTCCATACAGGGTGCGTCATCGCAACCTGACAAAGCCTGTAGTGCCTATTGCAAACATACCGCTTTTAGTATGAAAACATTTAGCATTTTGTTTCATATGAAAATATAAACATTCACCATTATTAAATATAATTAAGATACTTTGCTTTTTTTTTGGTTTTTAAAGGTGTATTTTTGTATTTGTTTTACACAAATTTATACGTTTCGATAATACTTACAGTTATCGTCCTCAGTAGTAGCAAAATATTTTAGAATGGTTTAAAATGATGAAACAAATTTATGAAATATGAAAAAACAAAAACGCCAACATAAGCCTGCTATTCATATAACAGTTGATAAACGTATAAAGCCAATTATGGAATCAGCGGCGTTCCTAAACATGCAGCCGCCTGCGTGTTTTTAAAAATTTGCCGCCCTAGTTAAGTCATGTTTTTATCAAAGGCAGGGAAAGGATAAAGGGAATCGATTGTGAAACGTCACTGTCAAAGTTTGTTTTTATTAATAATTAATTCATTGATAGAAAAAAAACCACATACAAAAACATCAATTATGGGAAATGAGAATAAAAAAAAATGAATTATAATAAATAAATTATCTACATACAACTTAACGTCTATACCTAAGTAGATAATACATTATAAAGACACAAGTATTAAATAAACAAATGCAAATTATTGTCGTCTATGCAGGCGAAGTTCTGCATTTCACCTCTGCCAGTTTCAAGAAAAGATGATCCAACTCTAGAGATTCCCCTATTTCGTTTTCTATTGCTACCGGACAACCTTTCCTGGCTCATTGTTGATCTCTAATAGTTTTTTTATAATTTTTAGTTTTGAGAACGAGCGCTCTACTGAAGCAACTGTCACTGGCATGGATAAAAGAATTCTTAAAACAATGGTGGTGTTAGGATAAGTAGCAGTGAGACCACTCTCATAAATATACTCTAAAAGCTCAAAAGGTTCAACTTTCTTTTTGTAAACAACTTTCAAGGAAATTAATTCCTCCCTAAGTTCTATGCCATCTATATCAGAAGAATTCTGAGTTTGATCTGTTAATTTCAAATATCACAATGTTTTTTTATTGTTTCGTCATCGAAATAAGTAAATTCATAAATCAACAAAAATATGTCTTTATGCTGATTCATTAAGTCAAACGTTTCGTCTAAGAAAGCTATAGCTTGGTCTAAAAGAACGTAATATTTAAATATTTTTCCATAGATTCAGCTAATTTCTTTTTGTGTTCACCTTTTTCGACTTTACTTTTCCGATACTGAGCCCCAGATAGTCGTTTTGTTTTTCTATCTGAATCTGACATCTGTAACAATACCTATTTTAAGCTTTATCTTGTCAACACATGAAATTTTATGCGGGCAAATCATTAGTAGTTATTGTAATGTAAAGAAACAAGAGAGAGCTTAAGAGGAACATAGCAGTATAACACTTCTATTACATTTTGAAAAATAATATCTTGCGAACTGTTCAAGATTAAGGTTTCAAATTTAAGGACTTTAAAATAGATATATTTTTATAGTACAAGGTACATGCACGTACATGAATATTTGATTGTTACTAAAATACCGCCTTAAAAATATTACAAAAGAATTGTTTATCGCGTTTATGCATCCAGCCCTCACTAATGATAAATTACATACGTCTGTCAAATTTCAGTTCTTAATTGCTGTTGGTTAAGTATTTTGAATTTTTCAAAAATGCTGAGCCGCAAGTAGAACATTGTCGTTCTGAGTATACATAACTCCATTGCGCTGCATTACGATCGAAAATTGATTTAATTTTTGAAAAATTCCTAAAACTTAACCACTAGTAATTAAAAACAAAAATTTGACAAACGTGTTTAATTTATCACTGGCGAGGGCTTGGTGCACGCACGCGATAAATTTTTGTTTTAAGATTTTCAAGGCGGTATTTTAGTAATAATAAAATATCCATATATGTGCATGCATCCTGTACTAGAAAAATACATCTATTTTAAAGTTCTTAAATTTGAAACCTTAGTCTTTAACGGTTTGCAATGTATGGCTTTTCAAAATTTAGCAGGGGTGTTTATGCCCCTCTTAACGCGCGATGTTCAACAATAATTTAATATCAACGAAAAGGTTACATTAAATCTTACCTCTTACGCACTATGTAGACTAAAGTCTAAAATTATTTTTCACTATACAATACTTCACTTATTAGGTAATTTATGTAGGTACTAGAATAAATTTATATTAACTACAAAAAAAACGCCC
The DNA here is from genome assembly GCA_036346205.1 of Vesta saturnalis. Lineage (NCBI taxonomy): Eukaryota > Metazoa > Arthropoda > Insecta > Coleoptera > Lampyridae > Vesta > Vesta saturnalis. The sequence goes on along the minus strand of JARFJB010002170.1, from coordinate 823,439 downwards.
TCAATTGTATTACAGGCTACTAGATCACACGCTCAGGTTTACTTTTGTTGTAATTAATACAACTTTTGCTTTTTACGCATTATTATCGTAGGTTTCGGAATATGAATTGTAAAACACTTAGATCTGTCATGATTCTGCAGTATTTCAAGAATCTCAGTTATATAAGGAACATGATGTATTAATTCCAGCTGTAAATATGTAAATGTGAGTGAATTAAAAAAATTATTTTGCAAATTTTGCGGAAAAACCGGAATATAAACGGCACCTTAGTGCTTTATATGCTGATGGGTGATCCTGTAACCCCATATTACCATGGATATTGAACAGGTATACATGATTTTCTAGACTTTCACCTGAAGAAGAGTTGTTCGATAGTTACATGAATTCTGGACGTGTATCAGTAGAAATTGCCTTTGGACGTTTGAAAGCTCGTTGGCGATGCTTATTAAAACGGTTAAATATACATTATAAGTAGGTAAGATTGGAGAGTTTTGGAACAACACATTCCTAAGGTCCCACATTTTCAAGGTCACATATTTCCAAGGTCCCGCAGCATCAAGGTCACACATACCAAGGCCACCCAATATCATGATGATACGATTAACGTTTACGCACCGACATAATTACAATCACGTCATGGTCACACCTCAAAACGTGAGCTGTAGAATGTCTACCACACCCAAATGTTTAACGAAGGACATCTCGGATTAAGCTTACTGTCACACAATAAAAAAAGAAAAAATAATATGTTAGTGTATTTATTTTCTTTACAAACAAAGACAACTTGATATGTACAAATGTAATAAGTTTATTATATTGATCTATTGAGATGTATGATTTTCTTTAGGAATAAAACATTTTGATCTAGTGCAAGTGCAAAAGGTCCTTTCCACTTCTATTTCATTATACCTGTGTGGACTTGGTGCAACTAATTGAGCGTACGTGCAATGTGGCGCCCATCGTAGATGTTCCTGTAGTGGAGTATCAGATGGCTGCTATCGGTTTATTCTAACTCCGCACATGAATCATTCAACTATGTCGTCGGAAGATGTAGAAATGAATCCTACTGCAGCATGTTCGATACGTCAGTAAACGTTTATGGAAACAATTGCAATACTGAAGATAACAAAAGTTTGGTGACACGTCACACATGTTCTCGCCGTAAAAAAACAGTAATCTACTAACATGAAATAATTTATTATATACAATATATACATTATAAAAATATTAACTGTCCAGATAGTGTACTTTGCCACAAACAACGCATGAATCATCCTCATATACGTCGTGTAACCTTTTTTCAAAATGAACCCAGTTTGGTATTAGTTCACATGTTCCGGCGCACTAAGATTAAATAGTGATAATAATGGTTGGCAGCACTCACTATACCCCCAATCGTTTTGTAATGGACTATCTGACATACTCAAACTGTTGGAAATTACGCGTTGATGTATGTGTGTAGTTATCCCTCCTTTTAAAGTAAACATGACCTTGTAAAGACATATGGGTAGATAACCTTGGATTAATTGAAGACCTCGCGAGTTTGCAGTGAAGTGGAACAGAAGGAGAAATAACTTAGGGCTGAGTGTTGAAAGAGAACCTTGAAACGGTGTGCCTGCCGAGCCCACGTCAATAACCTTGATACGTGTTGTTGACGAGGTCACGTTATTATTCTTGAATTAGTAATAGAGAGGAAGGTGGGATATAAATAGAAATGGAGTACATGTGAAGCCAGTGTCGTATATAATAAAGAACATATTACGTCAGGCTACAGAAAAGGCGAAAATTGTGAGTGTTATAAATTCAAGTGCATGTCGTGATATTTTAATTAACAATGTCCAGTATTTTCCAATTAAAAGTAAATCGAAGTATATTAATGTCGGTCTGTTACCCCAATTCAATTTTGAGCCAGTCGTTAAACTTGGTGGATCTGAGAGAAATGGTGTGGTGTTTGATAAGCAAGAATGGCACATACTTAAAGACAATCAAAGAGTAATTACAAATTATTTCCACGCACACCTGAAGGGTCATGGCTACCTACAAAGATGGATTTGAAAACTGTATCGTGTGAAACTATTAAGAAAAAAAAATTACCTGTATCTGAGATTGTGAAGAATCAGAAACCTATTTAGGATGGGAGTCTATAGATCAGTTATGGAGACTTCTTAACATAATAAGTTACCGATTGCATTTAGTACCTAGTATGGAATTTCCTGCATTTTACAATAAAATAATAAACGCGGCAGCGGAAATGTTGCTGACATACACAAGTTAATAGCTTCATAGCAAGATATACATGATTTCAATGTAGCATGTGTTATTAAAGTTGTAGACTTTACCAAGGAGAAAATAAATAGTGATGTAGAAGTTGCCAAAACTGTAAAGTAGAAAAAGTGGGGGCAACGTGCATGTAGAGAATAGGGATAATAATACAGGTTAGTCAATATGTGGATGTGTTATAGTACAGAGTCGTGACCTAAAGCTGTAAATCGTGTTAGTGCAGTGCAAAGACTAATATGTCAATTTCAATCATTAGAATTTGATGCTGGACATGAAAAAGTTTATGGAATGGGTACGTTTAGTAATGAGTATTTAGATAATCTAGTTTACAAGTACGGTGGAGGAATATGTCTTTGTGAGAAATACTTTCAATCGCATGAAGATGCTATAGAGTGTATTTGTTGTATGAAGCGATTAATACAAGACCTTAAAGAAATATCATTGGAACAATTTGTACACGAAATAGAACGACAATTACCGAATTATAATTCATCACATGACAACTCACTAAGTGAAAGAGGTGCGCATTAATGAATCCAAAAATGTAGTCCACTATACAGTAGAATAGGATTTGGCGCATAGCCAAGCGCGAAAAGGAGAATGGGAACAATTAGCTAAAGACTCTGCACGATTTAAAAAAATAGAAGAGTGTAGTAACATAATTTCACCAATCCTTGAAAATCAACATCGTGTGTGTGTGTGTTTGTAAATTCTTTAGTAGTATGTAGTATTTTGTGTATATATTAATATAAATCAAAATTAAAATTTACAAAAAAATTTATTACATAATAATATTACAGTAGATAGAAGTAAACGTACATAACGTATTATATATATTTGTTAGAAATCCATGAATTGTAAGAATTATCAAAACCCAACCACTTAACGAGAGATTTATTCCCTTGACGTCATATTACACGTTCAACTAAGTTAATGTCAGGATATTTAACACTTTGAAGTTCTGGCTCATAGAAATGTCCTTGAATCTCTTGATCTCGGCTATCACGTAATGTCTAGGTAATTGGGCTTGAACGTTTTACTGCTGATATTTGAAAGACTTCGTAACTCCAATTAGATGTGTAACCCTTAGAGAATATGCCTCTATATTTGCTAATACGTGCATAGTCCACCGTTTTAAATTTAGATGTTTTACGGTCTAGAACTTTATGACATTTTAAATGTTTCAAAATAGCTGCAACCGGTTGTTCTATGCTTTCTTGAATTATAATCAGCAACAATTTGAGACAATATTGATAACCATTTATAGGACCTTTGCATGTTGAACGTTTTGCATATTATTGCTTTAAGGGTGTGGTTTACACGTTCAACTATGCTACTTTTCAAGTTGATATTAAATTTTTTCATTACTTTTTTAAATTTTTCATTATAAAGCTCCGTTCCCATAATTCTCATATCAGTCTGTGTATGTTGAGGCCTTGGCAAACCAGACAAAAGTTCATTAATTACATCTGCGACTACTTTACCATTCTTGCGTTTGATGGGAAAAGCCCAGATGTATCGAAATCCTTTATTTACCCGAGCATAAGGTATCATTTCCACTGAATCAGCTTGAAATGGATCATTTAAATATTTGACTACTATACAACGTCGCGGAAAATTTCTTCTTGCTGGTTTGTGCAGTTCTTCGACAACATCAGCTTTACTCATTTTATCACTATGGATTTTATTACGCTCTCTATGGTAAAAATCGTTGGAGTTGCATACTGTACAAACTCTGCTATAGTCACTTGAAGCACAGCAATACACTACGGTACCTTCGTTACAGGGAAATATATATTTGTCAGCTGCACCAGTTGGTTTAGTAAATTCTCTTCTTACTGGCTACTTCAGTTCTAAATCTAAATTTCCTGCACAATGGAAAACTTCCCGAGTAGTACCTGTAAATAAAAGCGGCGTTAGAGATTCGATCCCAAATTATTGCTATTTTATGTGCTCCGGCTAAAATATTCGAGTCTATTTAGTATGAAAAAAATTTTACGAATGTTCAGCACAAATTTTCTGCATTTCAACATGGATTCATGCCAAAACGATCTACATGTACTAACTTGTTCAATATAAGTAATTACGTAACAAACGCTTTGGAAAGTAAATCTCAGGTTGACGCTATATATACAGATTTCTCCAAAGCTTTTGATAAAATAAACCATAAAATACTTATATCTAAATTAAAGAGTTTTGGTTTTCATGAATCCCTGTTAAACTTATTAAAGGATTATCTAAGGGATAGATATATGTTTGTTTGTTGTAATAATTATCAGTCCTGCTCGTTTGTTGCTATGTCGAGGGTGCCCCAGAGCAGCAATTTGGGAACCCTCCTATTTTTGTTATTTATAAATAACATCACCGATTTCGTACTAACCAGCAAGTGTTTACTTTATGCGGACGATTTAAAAATTTTTTCTGTTATACAAAATAGCAATGATAGCATCAACTTACAATATGACATTGACGAGCTTGTGAATTGGACTGAAGTGAATAAACTGTATTGTGATATTGTGATATTAACTTTACTCTGTAACCGGATACACTTATCTGTTGAGTCAATAAATATATTATTATTATTATTATCATTATCATTTTGTTTCGTAGCATCACTGTGATGCTGAATAATATGTTTATCAAATTTATCTATTGTTATTTGATGATGAAGATGTCTACCAAATTTATCTATTGGCATCACTGCTGGATATGTAGTAGTATCTGTAGTGGTGGTCGTTGTGGCAATGAAATGAAATGAATATAGTAATAGGTTATAACAACAGATCTTACTTTATTACTTTTGCTACTCGTCTTCGGGGTCTCTAAATATACCTTCGTCATAGTATTTCGCCAATCCTTCATACTGATTAAGATACTCTTCAAAGGCCGGTTGAGATCCAGCAGCTAACAGTTTTGATTTCAATTGTTGTAAAGTAGGAATCTCCACCTTGTCGTCATGTGTGGTATCATCAATCACAGTTTCTTCTATAGCTCTAGGAATGGTGTCAGAAACAAGAGTACGTGGCGCTTTCCTTATTCCAGAGGTTTTAGGTGTACGATGTAAAAATACTTCACCTTCATGTGCAATGGACTCAAATTTTCCGACTTCTAGTGCAAATGGTTCAGCTCTGCTGATAGAACCATCTTTTTTAGTAATCAATTGTTTTAATGGTTGTGTTATAGGTTTAAAGTGTGCTTCCATTGCACGTTCAGTAAGTGCAATTACAAGAAATTCGAATTTGTCACGCCAGCAACAAAAACAAAAGTCTTTAAATATATCAAATGACATATCTACATTAACGTAATCATCATACATATGTTTAAGATTGGTGTGATCTTGTTGAAAAAGAACAAGTAAATTCGCATTATCACGTATAAATTGTTTTGGAATAGATGAATACGTTTGGCACAGATAGAAAAAATGATAGGTATTGGTATTTGGGTTGATATAAAGATTTGCAGTATATATAGACACTTTCAAAATGTAAACCATTTGGATATTCTAACAAGGTAACCATAACATTTGTTTCCCGCAGCCAGATAGACCGACGATTATATCTCGCTTACAAACCCCTTTTAGTAGGCCACTATGTTTAGAGTATTATTTCTTGATAACAGTGATATAATTTTTTATAGGTAATTCTGTATCTTGCGGAATGGAACGGATGTCCCTATTATAGTACCGAACCATGCATTGTGTGACGCTAATATATAATAGGGTGGGAAAAATTTTAATGCTCACCATTGGGATCTTAGAAACTATAGGATATACAGGAATCGTTAAATGGGAAAAAAGTTTCTTACATTTACACACAGAAAAAAACCGGTAATACATTAACAAAAAATCAAAGCTTACTGAGATATTCATAATAATATAAAAATTGTGATTTTTCATTAATGTTAATAACTTTTCTATTTATAAAGGTAACGATTTGAAATTTGGTGTCTGCGTACTGTTCAATAGTTTTTATATCATTTTATAAAAAAACATTGTTCTAGGCCTGCTAGATATTAAGAAACAATTGCCAACTTTCTTTTTTGTTATGGACGCCCTATTTGTTTGTTTAAAAGTAGAAAAAAATTGCAGTTTCAATGACACCTAAGAAAAAAGTATTACCAATACCAAAGCGTGGGAGATTCATACCTCTCATTACCCTATTTTCAACATTAGGATCTTTAGGTTCTTTGGATGGAGGTGCAGCTGCAGTTGCAAAAGCGGTTACTGAGGCAAAAGCTGCGTCAAAAACGTTAAAAGAAACCAAACGTCACAATCAAGCAATAGAAGTAGCCGCCTTAGGAAAAGACTTATATGTGAAACCATATAAGCAAGGTTTAGGCTTATATTTACAACCGTATTCAAAAAACTCCCACTGAAGCAATTATTGAGAAATTGAAAATTCCCTATTCTATAGGGATATATACGCGAGATAATTTACCTACATGAATCCATATGAATAAATGTGGTATCGTGAATCTAGATGATCAAATTAACAAGGGAACACACTGAACGGCTTACATTAAGCGTAATAGACATATTACATATTTTAATAGCATAGGGCATAATAAGCCGCCCTGAGAGTTAATCCACTATTTTCAAAGTGATGGAAGCAGAGACATAATTGATTATAACTTTACCAAGGTTCAATACTTCAATACATACAAGTGTGGTGATTAGTCTTACGGTTTTTATATTACAACGCGTTTTGATTATCAGTAGTCGTTCATCAATCAAAGCATTGACAGCGTAGAATAGAGTATACTTGCAGTCTTGGTTTTACAGTAATACAATGAGTATACTAACGTTAACGAAAAAGTTGCCGTTGATAACGCTATTGTAAATTCCGAACTGCACACCCATCAGCCATATACTACGAGATTTGGAAACAACGATGAAATCAAAGTACCCATTCAGGAAGACATGCATACTTTGCCATCAAAAAGTTATGTCTTCGTAGAGGGAAGATTGTTGAGGGAGGATGGTACTGTCTCATCATCATTAATCTTCAGTACATCAAATTTAAGAATTTCATCTTGAGTTAACCATATAAACCCGTCGTGAGGTAGACATTGGCGCATACTCCATCCATATAAGTTCGTGGCATCCAAATGCTAAAAAATATTTTAAGACGATTAGGGCCATAATTTGGAATAAACTCGTTGTTAGCAATACTTCTCCGCTTAACACAAGTACTCACTCCACTACGAATGCCTTTCTTGAAAAAGTGGTACATACCCATATCAGTCAGCAATTCCAACTCTACTTTCGTACATTTCAACATAGCATCCTACGCCAACCCAGGTATGGTAACATACTGTGCCGGTTCTAAACCATATACACCCAGACATAACCGCCTAAAGTTTTCGAACAGGTCAGTTAACAGCAACACATCTGATTTTAAATATATATCCGCATAATTACCGAGTGTATTACACTTACAGTGATTCCACACAAGTAGGACGCGACAGTACTCCACATCGGTTATATTTTCATCACGCATTTTATCGTAGAATTTATCATAGGAAGGTAAAGTGACATCATCTATCTTACTAAAGATATCTACGTACGTAAATATGTCGTTACCTCTATACATTGCTCGCCTAATAAATTTTGAGATAGAGTATCTAATGATGCAGCCATGAACCTACAACTATCAACTAATCGCAAATTAATGTATTTCTTTCCCTACTAACGCGACTGTTTATAAATTCATTTACAAATATATGCTTACTGAACGTTATATATTTCTCACTATTAATAGAGAGTAAGTTAATTTCTTCCGTTTCATTTGCTAAATGTTTGATGAACATGTGGACATCACAATCACTCAGATTATGGAAAAAAAGTGGGACAAATGTAGGTGGTTGATAGTTTAAATTACAAATCGAAAGTGCAGCACCACGATATTTACCAGTGACGTCACAGTGATCTTGTATTTTAAGGTTTGTAAGATCGCCCGTAAAAGGTGTCACATGTATAGCAATTTCGACTTTGTTCACATATTTCCCTTTGTTTTATCAGTTAGTGGTAACATTGGAACAACTGTTTTTAAATGTTCATTATATACGCGTCGCTTTCTATTCGTCTAATAAATTACTCCGCTGCATTTAGCCTCCTATAAAGTTGTTGATTTTCCGTTTTGTTACTGACTAATAGTAATCAATTACCATTAACAGGCTGTTTAACTCTGGTATAGTAGAGAGGACCCACTACTTCCGTAATACGCTTACCATCACGATACGTATCTTCGAGTCCATAAGCATTGATGAAAATATTGTTGTTGGACTCGAAAGTTGAGATGTTACACAGCTTAACAGGAAACTCTATACCATTCCAATTGAAGAGCGTTCTGAAATCGGGGTAAGATATCGCCTGCTGTGGTAGCCCCTTCGGTGTCACTAATGCGCATACAATAGCCCATACGAAGCAGCAATTATCATTATTCTCGACATTAATTATGGCATGTTTAAGCGTAATTTCGGCTAGTACATTCATATAGGAAGAGCCCGTGGTGGGAGAGAATTTCAACATGTTCACCTATAAATATACGAATTGCACCAGCGACCAGCCTACAAATACATTACTATTATATTATACCATTGCGCATGACTCACACTTAACAGAATCTTTATGTTGAAATTCTGATTGCTTGGTATCCAATATTTCCATTGTTCTTTGAAAATAGTCCTCTAACACCATCTCGACACTCAACTTAGTTTGAAAGGATTTTAATTCAGTACTTTCTCTACTGGTGGGAAAGTACAAACCAAACAACTCAATATTACATTTCAAGGAAAGGTGTTTCTGCAACTGAATTTGTATTAGTTTATTGTTTAGACATTGAAAAATGTCCTGTAAAAATGCAAGAAAAAACGTTGTTTTTAGTGGGGGAAACATCTACATTTAGCTAAACGAAAACAGTAGAAATTATTCGTACAACAGCCTCTACCAGCAAGTACTACAGTAAAGAATGAACTTTAATCTTCTTCTTCATCTGGCAACGATAAATTGCTCCAAGTAAAACCTCTATTTTTTACATTTCTTAATTTTTTTCTTTTTTACCACCATTGTTACCTTTCTTAAGTTTTTATGTTTTTTTTCAGGTCGATGCTATCTCCTTATCATCTCCGCCTGAGGCAATTGATTATCCCTTTGAATTTACTCCTCTGGCTTTCTCAACGCCACTTCTCGACATCCCACTGACTCCAACGCATCAGGTTCTCCTAGTTTCTTCTTCACATTCTATTGATGTGGATACCCAAACTAGTTATAACTCAATCTACGACGTGACGAGCGTAGTTCTGAATTCTCTACAAGCATGTGATATTGACGCGGAGACAATAGTACTGGACTTGACCAACACTGAAATCATCACTCTCAGTGACGAGGACGACGACAATACTATAACTTTTGTTCTAGACGACAACGATGATAATGGTGATGACTACACTGACATATTATCTAGTGTTTAGGGATTGTGTTCATCATGTGATGGTAACGAATACCTCAACAATCATGATCACGACTCTGACGTTGCCATGGACCCTGTCTACAGTTACGATTCTGACGGTTACGACAATGACGCACTGAGACAGCAACGACTCCTACGAGACAACCCTGTCGACTTTTGTATTAAGTCATCGTTGAAGAAAGCAGCGATGACGAGCACTTAATCGACGTTTTGACAGACAGGTTACAATGACTTGAGAACAGTACCCAGGAACTTGTAGATAGCATACAACAGTAACAGTAACCTGAAAATAACAACAACGACACGACAATGGCGCTGAAGAGCAACACGACAATGACGCTGGCAGAGTTCCCGAGAACGATGACTACGATCAGGAAGCCCAGGGTTATGGAAATGAGGAGAACGACGATAAAATCATGGACGTACAGGACTTAGACGATCACTGGTTTTTGGTTACCCACATTCCTATGACTATTGGACGCACTATGTTACCGCCTGTCTCCAACGTGATTAGAGCGATTGCGTCGGGGTCGGGGGGCAGAGCTATCCAGAGCAATTCAGCTGGGTTGTACTGGCTCTTCTACGCTTATCGTGTTGTAGGTTGGGAACAAATCACATTCACGGTACGTATTATCCCCATACTGTTGTTTTTCTTACATTTTTATTTCTTTACAGTTAACCACAATAGTACCACACATTCTAAATTATGATGTCGTGATTACGAAGGGCTCTCTGGAAGAGCAGCTTGACCGGGCCCACACTCGGCTTCAGACATTATACCTTGACTGGACTAAGTGGGTATATAATCACGCCATCATACATTTAGAAATCATACTACAAACTGTCGAAGAGGTTGGTGGAATTTACGAACTCATCCGCGTTCGTAATACCGCTCTTCTACAAATGGTATTTGTGAGTGATCGAAACAGACATAGTAAGTATAACTATTGACATATCTATCATTCTCATTATGTTTTTGCAGAAAAACATCGTTCGACGTAGTGAGGTAACGGACCAGACCGATTGATCTGATGGGCACCACACTGCACATACGATCAATTACTTGCACCACGTCCACACAGGTGTAATAAAATAGTAATTGAAAGGACCTTTTGGACTTGTACTAGATCAAAATGTTTTATTCCTAAAGAAAATCATATATATATATATATATATATATATATATATAT
>JARFJB010002170.1:805000-807500 GCA_036346205.1 Vesta saturnalis | reverse complement strand
TACTCAAAATAGTCCTTATATGTTTCTAGTTGTAATTCAGCCCGGCAGCGTTTAATATTTTGGCTGTTTCGTTTTGTAATTTCAGGGTTTCATTTCAGAAAATATTCACACCAGTCTTTGCCTGGCCGATTATTTTAAAAACACTGCAAACAAGCGCCTAGTCTGTTCAAATAGTGTTGCACAGAATCACGTAAATTATTTTCATTGAATCGTATACGAAAAACTGATGAGGTTAGAAATGTACTTGCTATGAGTTTTTCTTCATTCGCTGGAACAGCAGCTTGTCTTCGTAGTGCATCTCTTTGTATTTTTTTATATAACGTAGTTTTTGGAACACCGAACTGTGTAACAGTTTGACTAAAGGACAAACAACTGCTTCTAAGGCAGCTTCCATCGCACGCTTCCTTGTGCTTGGTACTTGGTAACTAAAATTATTTTGTAACACTAAAAAAATGCAAGAAACAATAACATAGAATAGTTATGCAGCACATAGAATTAATTCATTCACAGAATAAAACTTGCCTAACGTTGGAGATAATATCCAGAGTTTATAACTTGCACTTTTGTTCGATGTTACCCGCAGTGTTCGATATATCCCCGTTGTAAGGTACTAATGTTAACACCACAGCAACAAGCTATCCTAAATTAGCAAAAAGGAATACAACAGAAAAATCTGTCCCCTTTGAAATTTGCAGTCACATTTCTCCTAATGTCATTTTTGCAAACTGTTCTTTTTTTAATACTGTAACATGAACAAACTGCGAGAAATTACTTGCTGAAATGCTAATATTGATTTTACTGGTTGGGAAAAAGCTATATATGGATATAAAAATTGTATCGGTTTAAACATTTCATTATTAAGAGGGAGTCTTTAATAATTTCAAATGTAACCGTTCTATAAAACGATACACATTTTTTTCTAAAATCTACTTGGCTATCCCTTGGATACCAATTTTGAAGTATTTCACATTATAAAAGTGATTTGTTTCAACAAACGAATAAAAGTTCACGTGTAAATAATAAGTAATTAAAATTTTTTAAATACATAAAGAAAATGATTACCTCAAGTGGGATTTGAACCCACGATCTGCACTTGGTTAGAATATTGCTCTACCAACTGATCCATTAGTCTTACTCAATACAAACTTAGTCTTTATGTATGTAGAACAGGTGTAAATTCTATATATAACGAAATCGTAGTCGACCTTATTGTACTTATAGAAAGTGAGCCCGCAATTCACTAGGTTTCACACATGTCACAACAACGTGACTGATTATTACCTTTTCATTGGTTATTACCAATATTAATAGTAGACTATTAAAGTTATTTATTTTTATGAACGAATAGAAGCTCAGGTGTAAATTACATGCAATTAAAATTGTTTAATACATAAAGAAAATTGTTACCTCGAATAGGATTTAACCCACGACCTGTAGTTCGTTAGAGTAACTTTTCTCTGTATGTATTTAAAAAAAAATTTATTACAGAAAATTTACGCCACTGTACACAAAATACAACCAATACAACCGTTGTATTTATCAATCATGTCGCTGTTTAAGATAAGAGATTGATATGTGGTTAACTCTTTGCCCTGGTCGCAACATAGCTGCCTGCCAAATTGCAAAACTTATAAACGCTTATAAAGTGGTACTGCAAAAATGTCTGCTAGTGGATTCCGGAAAGGATAAACTTTTTCTTTCAGTAAACATAAAATTTCCGAAAACGATTTTATTGCTGAAGCGCAGGGAAAGAGAACACCTTACACGGAAGTGACTCGGGAGCATATAACAGCAGAAGCTACTCCATAAAAAAACTCTACGTATCAGCGGAAGGTATAAGCGAATTGCCTTCTTGTAGTGGAGATTCAAAATTCGCTAATGTCAGCAAATGTGTAAGGGTTTTACTTGTGTTATAACGGGTACACCTTAAAAAAGAATATGGAAAATAGTTTACGAGAACAAGAGAGAGAAAAAGAACTTAAAAGTAAAAGGACTCAAAAAAGTAAAGTAGAAGTCAAGAAACTAAATTCGGTGAGAAAGCAAAAGCACAAAAAAAATCTTGGAAGAAACCGACTTTGTTTCAGATATGGATCTTAATCTTTGCGATGATTATGCAGAGTGTCTCTGTTGCACGGAAATAAAAATGAATCAAGTGGTGTCATGATGAATGTGCCAACTGCGACAAGAAAAGACATCCCCTTGTGACTTTTGTCTAGACAGTTTTGACTTAGTTTTTGAAAAATTATCTAATTTCGTTTCATTGGGAATTCTATACCCGATTTAGAAAATTTATCTAAATTAAATATAATATATTTTTCCTTTCGAATATATCAGTACTCTGATCTCAAAGTAATTATTTTTTAAATGGTTTACTCTAAGATATTTGTTTTGTTGACACCAATAACGTTATTAATTTTTGGCCACAATTAGCTATACCAAGATTAATATCGTTAACGATTTTCGAATAATCAAACATTGCTTTTAACAAAGGCGTTAAATG
>JARFJB010002170.1:752500-795000 GCA_036346205.1 Vesta saturnalis | reverse complement strand
CACCTGTTTTTATGTACGTTAAGTGTTGCTTATAGATACAACTAATTGTGAATACTAATATAAAGTTTGTCAGATTAACTATCGTTTTTTCGCTTTTATAGTTGAACATGCAGTATAGGTCTTTGGTTTGCACTGTACGTATCTTCATTAAACACTTAACTTTATGAGTCACAAACCTCCATATCCTTGAACTAGGTGACACGTCATTATTATATGCCAAGCGTTTGCTTCTACGTTACAGGTCAGACAGGTTTTGTGTCAGTTGCAGATACCTTCTGTAAAAATACTTTGTCGGCTAGACGATTTCTGGCAAATCTCCAAGCTATTATGCTATCAGCGCCTAACGACGGTTGTTTGAATACATTCTTCCAGTTAACATCTTCATTTCCCCAGTAACCTTTTACCTTTCCATTAATTTCAAATTCATTTACGACAATCGCTTCTTGTAAGTATTTTCGTGTATGCTTATCCACAACGTACTTTTGGTTAGTTAAATATTCAAACGTTATAGCTGGTGGCCAGTTTGTGGCGTTTTCTGTTTGTGACGTGTTTTGAAAATGTTGTTGATACAATTGTTTGAGTTCCTTGTATTTTAAAATAATTCAATTCTAGTTATTGGGGCACATAGCCGCTACACAAGTATTTATCACTTTTCCATTCTCCATCTTCCATGCAGTCGCCGATTAAGTATAAACCACATTTGGACCAAATGTTGTTAGAGAATAATGCTGCAATTGGTTTTGGCCATAAGGGACAATCACATATAGGAAGCATAAATATCTCGTTTTGCATGCTGGAAAATTTTTAAACTCTAGGGGAATCCTGTTCCATCCGTCCTTTACACTTTTGCATATCTCGTTAAACTATATTTGTGCAATTCATTTTCTTTGTAGTAAAGCGCTTGCCATTGTATTTCGCTCTACTGCATTCTTAAGATTGTAAAAACATTATTGCCCATTTTGCGTCTACATTATATAATGCTTTTATGGCGGTAAAGATTCTGATTGTGGCAATTTTGATCTTACATGTACCATTCCTAAGCCACCTTGTTGTACTGGTAGGCATAAGCTTTCTTTGTTGGTCCAGTGCTTTTATTTTGCCAAATAAAGTTCGTAAATTTGCTCTGAATCTCTTCTACCATCTTATCTGAGACTTGAACTATTTGTAGAAGATGCCATATTTTAGGTGCAATAAAGATGTTGATAATTTTAATCCTCCTTTTGGTGATAACGCTCCTGCTCTGTAATTCCATTTAGATAACGAATTCGCTATTTTTTATTAATTTCATTTTCTGTTAGATCAATGGTGTGTTGTTCTGATGCACTAAAAGTCACGCCGAGAATTTTAAATTTTCAGAATTCCAACTGCAATTGAACGGTGAAGTGTGTGTGTGTATGTGTGTGTGTGTGTGTGTGTGTGTGTGTGTGTGTGTGTGTGTGTGTGTGTGTGTGATTTGGTGTGTGTGTGTGTGTTGAATGTGTGTGTGTGTGTGTGTGTGTGTGTGTGTGTATGGGTCTAGTATATGAGCGTGAGTGTGAGTGACATGTGAGTGAGGTGTAGTGGAGTGAATATGTGATTGAGCGTGAGTGTGAGTGTGAGTGTGAGTGTGAGTGTGATGTGATTATGAGTGAGTGTGAGTGTGAGTGTATTGTGAGTCTGAGTGTGTAGTGTGTAAAGAACCAGCATCTTATACTTATATGTTTTAGAATAAATTAGGCACGGACCATCCTGTATGTAAAATTTCATAAGTTTACGCGATATTGCACAACAAATAATTTATTCATCACTGCTGACGTGTATTACTAAGAAACCGTAAGTTTCTGCACGTCAGAACGATTTTAACCAATCATGTAACGGTATTCCCCGCACGGTAGCCGCGAAGCCGCCCACCGATACCCCTTTATAAACTCGCGACGCGCATAATGAAAAGAGAATCGAAGTAGATTCCCGTTAAGCCGATATCCAGCAGCCGCCACCGTTGACCGTTCCAGAAACCAGTAGCCGCCGCCGTTCCGTCTGCTTAGAGTAAACACCGACCTGTTGTTCACCGACGAAGAGTCCTTCGCGATCGGGCAACCTAAAGTTCAATACTGCGATTGAAAGACACGTAAGTTGTAAAGTTATACATTCTGACAATTTACATTCAAACACTGCAGACCGTAAATACTTCCGGGCTGAGCACCAGGAGTTTACAGCACACAAACACCTAGAGGCACGCAGGGTAGATCCCGACGTATCTCGACCGTAAATACTTCCGGGCTAAGCACCAGGAGTTTTACAAAGCACACAAACACCTAGAGGCACGCAGGGTAGATCCGACGTATCTCGTCACCACTTGAGGGTGAAGGGTTGTTACAGGGCTGTAAAGACCTACGACCTTTCTCTTAGTATATACAGTAAAGACAGGCCGTCGCCTTCGTCTTCTGGAAATTACTGAGACCCGCTCGAAACTCACACACTTACTGCATACAGATAACACGTAATAACCACATATGGTGTCTTTGATTAGTAGAGGAATACCTCCATAACCTGTAGTATAAATTTGTATATAAATATAACCATCGTAAATACCTGGTGCGAGAACGTTTGTAAATAAATTAAAGAGTACGTAGATTATTCGATCTTTACGTAAACCACTTAAAGTAATATTAAGTATTTCGTTCCCTAGTTTAATTATCAATAATTAACCTTAGTATAGAGTAGTATAGAGTAATTCATTTAGTTAGATAAATAATCTAATTGCCTACATTAAACCGGTAATAATTAAAGAAAGATTGTCCGAATACATCGAGGTCGTATACGAGCATTTCGCGTGTATTACTTCCAGGAGTAGAACATCCTTGCTGCAGCGCTTCAGAGTTACTGGCATACAAACACGATATCGATTTTCTCAAACGAATCGAGTTCAATGCGCTGGCGCTTCGAGCAACCACTGCATCGAACAACACTCGCGCTACCGTACATACAGGACCGTATCCTAAACTGTATCTTTTAGGTAAGGATTAAGTAAAAGACTATTTTTGTTCACAGAAGCGATTACGCACCCAGTGACACCAGGACCTGGACAAGAGTTCGCATGTACATGTTTTGTTGAATACGTTCTTATTTTCTTTATTGTAAATATTTATTTAATATACCTGTTAAAAATGCTTTACGAATTTTATTTAAGGTTACAGTGTTAAGCCCATCCAATAATCACTACGAACCACACCCCGTTTATAAAATAAACCCGATTGAGCAAAGCCGAGGCAAAGTAAAACCGCGCTGGGTTACCAAACCAGAAGGGCGCAATACTTATATATATATAAATTGCACCTAAAAGTAAGGGAGCATTACAAGTGTGGGTGTGTGTGTGTGTGTGTGAGTGTGAAGTGAGTGAGGTGAGTGTGATGTTGTGAGTGTGTAGGTGAGTGTGAGTGTGAGTGGAGTGTGAGTAGTGAGTGTGAGGTGTGAGTGATATGAGGAGTGTGAAGTGAGTGATGTGTGTGAGTGTGATGTGTGAGTGTGAGGAGTGAGTGTGAGTGAGTGATGGATGTTTGAGTGTGAGTGTGAGAGTGTGAGTGTGAGTGATGAGTGTGAGTGTGAGTGTGAGTGTGAGTGTGAGTGTGAGTGTGGTGAGTGTGAGTGTGAGTGTGAGTGTGAGTGTGAGTGTGAGTGTGAGTGTGAGGTGTGAGATGAGTGAGTGTGAGTGTGTGTAGTGTGAGTGTGAGTGGTGTGAGTGAGTGAGTGTGAGTGTGAGTGTGAGTGTGAGTGTGAGGTGTGATGTGTGATGATGAGTGTGAGTGTGGTGGAGTGTGAGTGTGAGGTGAGTGGAGTGTGAGTGTGAGTGAGTGTGAGTGTGAGTGTGATGTGAGTGCAGTGTGATGTGGTAGAGTGTGAGTGTGAGGTGTGAGTGTGGTAGTGGTGTGATGGATGTGATGAGTGTGAGTATGAGGTAGTGTGAGTGAGTGTTGTGTTGAGTGTGGAGTGGTAGTGTGAGTGTGAGTGTGAGATGTGAGTGTTGGTGAGTGTGAGTGTGAGTGTGAGTGTGAGTGTTGAGTGTGGTGTGAGTGTATGTGAGGTGAGTGTGAGGTGTGTGAGTGTGAGTGTGAGTGTGAGTGGGAGTGATGTGTGAGTGTGAGTGGAGTGTGAGTGTGGAGTAGTGTGAGTGTTGTGGTGTGAGTGTGAGTGAGTGCGAGTGGAGTGAGTGATGTGAGTGTGAGTGAGTGCAGTGTGTGTGATGTGAGATGTGGTGGTGATGAGTAGTGAGTGTTGTGTGATGTGAGTATGTGAGTGGTGAGTGAGTGTGAGTGTGAGTGTGAGTGGTGTGCGAGTGAGGTGGTGATGAGTGTAAGTGTGAGAGGTGTGAGTGGGTGTGGTGATGGTGTGATGATGTGTGAGTGTGGGTGAGTGTGGGTGTGAGGTGAGTGTGAGTGTGAGTGTGAGTGTGAGTGTGGGTGTGAGGTGTGAGTGTGTGAGGTGTGAGTGTTGAGTGTTAGTGTGAGTGTGAGTGTGGGAGTGAGTGTGAGTGTGAGTGTGAGTGTGAGTGTGAGTGTGAGTGTGAGTGTGAGTGTGAGTGTGAGTGTGAGTGTGAGTGTGAGTGTGAGTGTGAGTGTGAGTGTGAGTGCGAGTGCGAGTGCGAGTGTGAGTGCGAGTGCGAGTGCGAGTTCGAGTGCGAGTGCGAGTGCGAGTGCGAGTGCGAGTGAGTAAGTCGTAATTTGATAATGTTTTTCGGGATATTTATTTTATGTATTTTATGGAACTCATATTTGACTAAGGGTTGAAAAGAAAAAGAAAAACATATGTTGGGGTAGAAAACAGGTGTTCTGTCGAAACTGCCTATACAGAAAGACCATGACGAATCGTTGAAAATTTCTATACACTCGTTTTTGGGGTGAAAACGTCGCAGTTAGCAATTAATTACATAGGAAAATACCGCAAATAAAAAGACATCTTTGTTTGGTACTTTGAAATTCAAGACCTAGAGATAGGATTTGTTACGTACGAGTGCATATTTTAAAAATTAATACTTCTTTTAGTAATAAATATGAAAATATTCCCACATAATAATTCTTGTCTTTTAAAAACGGGGGTGGATTTGGGGAGTAAGGTCAATTAGTTGAAGTTAGAGTTTCGATTCAGGTCGGATCCATCTGATTGCTTAATTACAAACCCTCACTACAAACCGTTCTGTCTATAAATGTTTTATCGTGTACATTTTAGTAAAACTAAAACCACAAATTTGTTTTTCTTTCTTTTCTGTTGTTTTTAATCTAAGTTTTTCACAAAATTAAAGTGGTCGGGTAAATAAACGTATGGCTAAATATTCGGGTAAGCAATATATCTATAAATAATCGTTATCGTCTTGGGTTTAAACGGAGTATCTTAACCCGTAAGTAGATATTTGGATGTAGATTAAAGCTCGCAACAAACAATTCGACAAGACTCTGTAACCTATTGCAAGAAGTATCCATTTCATTACACAAGCACGCTCATTAAGCTGAAATCGTTTAAAATAAAAGGACTACACGTCAGACAGTACAGTATCCGCTTTCTCATTGCTTGAGTAAGTTGGCATTGTTGGCTGTTTACTAATATTTTCGCCCATGTAGAGAGTAGAGGCATAGACAAATGGCACGATAGACCCCAGTTGAATTGTTACAAACGATACCGAGATTTACAGACAGGGGCCAGATGACCTTAAAACCACCTCGAATTCCATTGTTACTGTTAAACTAACCCGTTCTTATTGTTTTAAATGTAGAGAGATGTATATAGATAAACGTGTAAGCTGAGGAAGGGATTCTGTCGTTTTTGGCGTAGTCACTTGCGGGTAGGTTACCGGTCACTTTATTATTTACACCTAACCCTTGCAAGGTTTTGTTTTAATGATGTTTTTTTGAGTCTTCGATTCAGCCAGCTTATTTATGATTGTTTGTCTACTGATTTTTCTTTATATATGTAATTGTACGTATGTATTTTGTGCTTTTATTAACCACACAATTGTGTATGTGTAAATTCATTGTCTATTTTATTGTTCTCATCTAAGTGCAGTTAAACTGCATTGCAGTTACCTTATTGTTACCTGTTTAATTTACTGTTTGTCGCATTTTATGTGTACCTTAACCTGTATTATTATTTTCTTATTTACTTTAGTGTTAACTTAAAGACAGGCATGATTGGTTGTATAAGGGCCACATGTTTGGTGTCACCATTTTTATTCTGATTTATTTATGATGATTTCACTGTTTGTTTTTCTTATCGTGTTTATGTGTAGTTAAACTGATTTCTTTTTTTTTTGTTACCTAATTTTATAATTTTCTACACACTTTAACCGGATTTAATGGTGTTTGGTTATATATTGAACCTTTCCATTGTTTTTTGTTGTTTGATTTATTAATGTACTTGTGCAATTACTTACTATTAATACATTGGGTTTTCTTGGTGTTTCTTTCCCAATTTAGTACGTTAACGGGTTGAACCATCATTGCGCAAAGCTCGTTAATTCTAGTTTGAGTAGTTTTATTGTTTACCTGTCTCACATGATGGATCTCATACAATCCTATGTCATTCACATAACACGGCGTAGCTTACCACTAGACGGTTAATCCTTTTTATCAGATTTGAGTTTTGCGAGTAATTCAATACCAAACTTGTAAATAAATTCTAATGTTTTAATTATTGCCAGGAAATTCAATGTAAGGTAAGCAATTAATTTGAGTCAGAGAAGCATTATTGTCAGTAAAGTCAAGATACATCCCTTAGCGATCTTTATTCCTTAAATTTGCATTATTGCGAATATTCATATTACACTTTTAAAGATACGGTACCTTAGGACACTACAGTACAAACCCGTCTTCTGTGGGAATAAATTTAACGTTCTGAACATTTTTCACTTATGTAAAAATTTTCACTAACTAGTTTAGAACATTTGCGTTGAAAAGAACCTTTTGGAAAAGTAATAACATTTCTTTTATATTCTAATTTTTTCTTCTTTTCCAAGTTTTCCAACTTTTTATAGTAAAAAGTAAATTGTCTGGTATGACGTTTTTAATATCAAGATAGATTAACTCTTTTAATTTTGTCACTACCTTTTTTATATTAAGTAATCCGGACGTAGCATCAATGCAAATTATTTCAGGGCATACCTTCATTGTACACATCATTGACAGGGTAAATTAAACCTCCTTCTACTTACTAATAAATTAATGTGGTATCTACCATTTTTTCTTTAATATGTTTAAAAACCGCTTCTATACTGTTTTGATATTGACGTTTGTTTTCGTGACCTAGATTACTTAAAAATTTTGTACGCACCTCGGGTGTAATTATATACTCTGTGGCATAAAAAATGCAACCCCAAGATGGCGTTGGAATTTTTGGACCAAACTTGCCAGAAATGTTTCACTAGTCAAATGTAGTAATTGATTAAAATTTCAAAGAAATTAAACAAAAGATAAAGACATTTTTTATTAATAATGTGTTTGACCACCCCTATTAGTTTCACACTCCCGCACCCTTCTTGGCATGGATTCTAACAGATGGTCGAGTTCTTCCTGAGGTATTGCATCCCAGGCAATCTGTAATTCATGTCGGAGAGCTTCTAGCGTCTGCGGAGGATTGGCTAATTTCTTGAGCCTTCTACCCATCATGTCCCACACATGTTCGATGGGCGAAAGGTCGGGAGATCTGGGTGGCCACGGCAAGATATTGACGTTAGCCTTTTCGAAGCGCCCCACAGAATGCCTTGCAATGTGTGGACGGGCATTATACTATTGAAAAATCGGGTCCTCCAGCTCCTGGAGGAATGGAAGGATATGGGGTTCTACCACTTCATCAACATATCGGTGGGCTTCGGATGAATACAAACTGAGACCTGCTTCCATAAATAATAGCACCCCGTAGCAAAACCCACATAGTGTGGTGCGCACGCCGCTCAACAGAAAGCTGCACACTGCGACGTTCTCGACGTCTACGTCTGACCCTCATGCCACCATCGTGCATTCCCAAGCAGTACAGGGACTCGTCACTGAAGGCGTCCCTATGCCATTCCACGTCCCAATTCAGTCGCAAGGTCCACCACTGCAAACGTTGCTGTCGGTGACGAGCCGTCAGCGGAAGCACAAGATGTAGTCGATAAGACTGCAAGCCAAAAGCTATAATACGACGGTAAACTTATACTCAAGAATCGGTCTCTTAATGCCGTTAATCGGAGATGGCGGTTCTGGACCACATTTGTCTGTCTTGGCCATCCACTTCCTCTTCTACGACGTTCTTGACCTTCTCTAGACCATGCTTGATAACACCGTACTACTACTACTACGATTACTACTGCTACTACTACTATTATTACTACTACTACAGAGGATTGATTATGGTTAAGACGATTAGCAATTTCTCTGAATGAAAAACCACCTTCACGTAAGCCAATATTTCGACCTCTGTCGAATTCACTCAGTTGTCGATAACGTTCACGTTGCCGCACTCTAGGCATAATCGCAGCCTCAAAATGCAAAGAAGAACACGAAAGCAATACCGAAATCGACTAACGTCAAATTTTCCATAGCGACTGGATTATTTTGAACGAAGTTTTAATCAAATACTACATTCGACTAGTTAAACATTTATGCCAAGTTTGGTCCAAAAATTCCAACGCCTTCTGGGTGGGCATTTTTTATGTCACAGAGTGTATGTAGAGTAATACCAAAACCAATTATTTTACGTTCTAGACACATAGTCACTATTTCATCTTATCTGCATTATACTTTATAGTCACTGTATCAATGTTTCGTTGGCATTCAAGTGCTGGTTGTCTTCGTCAGTCGGATGGAAGTTGTATAACTGGAACAAAAAATCACAATGTTTTAGTTGGCATGTAATGCCTAGCTAATGTGTGCAGGTAGGATGAGATATCTCATGTGTGCTGTGCATTTTCCTGTTTTGAACGCTTATCAGGTTGTGATCTACACTCTTCATAAAAATTAGATACGTACACTTATATACAGGTATAGCACAAAAAACAAATAGTAACAAACGAATATGTGTTAAGAAAAAACAAGCCAAGTAGCCTCTGGAAAGGAAAAAAAAGGCCATGTATTTCATTCCCTCCCCAAGGAGGGCGAGCTGCTCGAGCTTTCCCAGCTCCTTCAGCCACAATCACGGATTCCCAGCATACGTACATACATTACGTGTAGCCTTTGGAAATGTAAACGTAAGGTTTAGATTTAAGACTGTGACAAAAACACTAATAAATGACAATGCAATCTAAGCTCATATTTACTTCCAGACCTTGTCTTTTTAAGGCAATGTTATCCTATAAACAGAAAATTGACTGTACTTCTCATGAAAATTCAAACTTTCACGATTATCACACATAATTAAAACACTTACCTTTTGGGTATTAAATCGTATTTTTTTTATGCTTTATATAAATTTAAACGTTTAATAACTAGATACAGTTATCGTTCTCAGTGAATGACAATAACTTTAAGAAATAATTAATATGTTAAAATAAATTTATGAAATATGAAAACGCAAATATTTGCGTTATATTACGGTATATTAAACTGATTGATTTAATAGCTCCAGCCATACGCAGTATATATTGTGAATCTTTGGGATGCACAGGAAGTGTTGCAGCGATTCCAACATATAATACAAACTACAAAAAAAAACGGTTAAAGCGCCGCATAATAACAGAATATCTGTGGAGCATAAAAAAACTGTGATGCTGGAAGCTTTGAAGCCAAGTGGTGTGTAAACAAAGTACTGTGTAGCATTGAAGATGAACATTTATTGCTAAAGAAGGAAATAGGAGCGGCGTAGCACGTAATGTGTAAGTGGTTTTAAAGAAATTATGAAATACATAAATACAAAAATCTGTATATAATGTAAATGTTTTAATAAATAAATAATAACAATACTAACATACGTGCACGCACCCATACATGCACACACGCGCCGACACACGCACTGCGGCACACACACAGAAGCGCGTACGCACAGGCACACGCACATGCGCACGCACACGCACACGCACACGCACACGCATACGCACACGCACAAGCACACGCACACCACACGCACACGCACACGCACACGCACACGCACGCGCACACGCACACGCACGCGCACACACACACGCGCACGCGCACGCACGCGCACACGCATACGCACACGCACACGCACACACACACACGCACACACACACACACACACACACACACGCACACACACGGACATGCACACGCACACATACACGCACACGCACATGTACAAGCACACGCATATGCTTACGCACACGCATACGAACATGCACACGCACACACACGCCGGCATGTTAATTAACTAACATTTTACAAAATTGGCTATAACTACCCTCCCAAAGAGACTAAATTCCTCTGCAACAGCTTTTTTTTGAAAAAGCATTATATAAGCATATCAGCACTCCCAATATCTAAAAAGAAATACGACAACTCCAAGAACTCACTTTCATTTTACCAACAGAAATAAAGGCATTTTATACTCAAATACCATTTTGTAATAAGAAGCAATCGTGAATATTCACGAATTCACACATTTTTTTTCATTTAATGAATATAAAGTAGAAGTAAGTTTGTTTCATCACTTAATTTGGAAACAAAGTTAAATCACCTAAATGCAAAGTGTTGTAATCCACCACAATTAGACATAAAACCAAAAAATACTTAAAAGTGGCCATAAAATACTATTTCTAATCACATTCATATTAACATAAACATGGTCGATAATTTAATATGTAAGTAGTTAATGTAAATTAGTTTTTTTATTCTCCTGTATAATTTACTAATTGTGGATACATTTTGCACTTAAGCCATCGATGTACAATTTAATATAGAGCTTGAATTCAATTTCCTGTTCATACCACAAATCTGGAATAAAATCGCTAGTATTTTTTCAAAAATAATAAATAAATAAATGCGCGTTACCAATCCACAATAATAGTCTAGATTAAGTAATTAACTTTAATGAGGTTACCATATTGACAAAGCTAGCAACGAGAAAGAAAGATTACCTATCAAAATGATTTATATTGATATTAACAAATCTGATAATATTAACGTGTTACGCTGGATAGTTTTCGCTCTCAGTTGTGGACCCAACTTTTATTGTGGTTCTACTTCGTTGTGCTCATCTGTTGCTTCATAACTGTCGATGGTAAATTAGAATTAAATGGCTGCCAAGTCTATAACGTTTAGGAAAAATTCAAATCTGCAGCAATAGTTATTGTTTTTTCAAAATTAGTTACATTATAAGTCTTAAATTAAGATCAACAGTTTATAGTTTTTTACTTACTCTTACATCTAATGGATGTAAGATTTACTTTAAAGTAGTTCATAAAAAATAGTTTTTTAATATGTAGATTTATATTATAGTGTCTTGATGAAGCATGTAAATAATATGCGAAAATTTGACGCTTATCAATAAACGAATTTTTCTAAATATATATATATATATATATATATATATATATATATATATATATATATATATATATATATATATATATATATATATATATATATATATATATATATATATATATATATATATATATATATATATATATATATATATATATATATATATATATATTTTTAGTGTAACAGGATGTAGCCTAAATTAAATTGACAACTATTTATACATCAATTTGAAAGCTTTCGGAAATATTTATTCCTTCTTCAGTCAAAACTAAAATGATAAATACAATAATAAATAAATATAACATTATTGCTTACTGTATGTTAGATTATAATGAGATTGGCAAACACAAAAAATTAAATATTATTGAAATGTAATATAATTATGACAACTAAAACTGTAACTATAACGATTAACAACAAGGGAATACGCATACAATTTTTTGTTAACAATGCAATCTGTTGTTAATTATTAAAATATTTGAATATATAACACTTAAATTTTGAGTATCAGTTTTTTTGTTTAATGTGTTAGGTTCTCTATTAATATAAAGCATTTCTAAAAATAAACGTTTGAAATAATTGTTTTCTGTGGTTAAAATTTTTACTTCATTAAAATTTGGTTTATGACTAGTTTCTAGAAAATGTATCGTTAACGCACATGATTCTTTTTTATTTTTAATATCACTTTTATGGGAAGTAATTCTATTTTTGAGGTTTCTTTGAGTTTGTCCTACGTATTGTTTATTACAATTACTACATGAAATTTTGTATACGACATGAGATTTATTTAAAGTTTTTGTTTTATCTTTAATTTTAGAAAATAAACTATTAATTGTTTTAGTTGGTTTGTTAGCAATAATGATATTTCTTTCTTGTTTTAAAATATTAATGATTCTAGGTGTTAATTTTGAGTTTATAAACAGCTCGCTAACCGTATTTTCACAGAAAACTTAAAAGAAAGAAGCTGCCTGACGATCTCCGCTCTCATCCGTATACAAAGACGCCGGACAGAGAATCCTGAACCAACTCTCGACATCCTGAGGGAGGCTAGAAGTCCCGATCATTGGTACTTCCTGATATCTGTTTATTTTACCTGAAGTACTTTGTTATTTTTTTACTTATCGTTTGTATGTTAATTGTACTAATATTAAGTGTAAATATTTAAATTTTGAATAATATACGTTTAAAACCCTTACAAGTATATTGCTCAGTGTGGACTAACTTGGTCATTTGTGATCAACCCCAGTAACAACGAACAACTCTCCTTTTTATAGAATTTAAAAAGCTAGACAGAGGCAAATTAAAGTAAGCCAAAGCAGGTTATAATTAGAATGTTCTTTTTTAAATCGCCGAAACGTCAATTTAGGTGTCTAACTCAATTAACTTAATACGCGTGGAAAGTGCATCTCAACGGTTGCTCCCATACATAACTATCCTTATTTTTTGGTTATTACTAATTAATTTTTGTGCAAACGGTCCAAGTGGGTTGGAATTTGGCTAGGACTAGTAAATTGGAATATGAAATCATCTAACTAATTTTGGAAGTACTCCAACGCTCCGATATAATCCAACCCCCATATTTTGTATTTATTTTCAAAGAAATGGACCAACGAAGTTAAAATTGGCCTGGAACATCATTTTGGGACAAGAAAGTATCGCAACGCCATGGGGATTGCTCAAACCACCTCTGAAAGCAGCTTCCACACAAACTAACCATAATTTTTATTTTGAAATTCATACAAATTATATATTTATTACAATTACAAATTTATTTTGAACATTCCGTATGAACCATTTGTTGCTGACTTTTCTTATCTCAAAACCGAAAGTGACCCAGGAGAAATACAGGCCATGAAAATGTAAAGTATACAATTTTTTAGTGGCCGTTGTTCTGAAATATGTTTGGCTCTTTTTTTAACGATATATGTGTTTTTTAATAAGGATTTTTACTGTACTGGAATAATGTTATTGATGTTTTTCTCAAAATAATTGATCCATAAATAGTAATTATATTATGGCATATTTGAAATGATCTAGAAATTAAGTTTAGATTACTGTGTAATTTCCATATGGCAGTTACGCAGTTTATAGAAACACTTGCAAAATAGTGCAATAAGTAATTTACGTAAGGTGATTGTTTCGGTTGGCTTTGAACGCCGATTTGCTCAATGATCTAGAAATAATGAAATTAAGTTTAGATTACTGTGTAATTTCCATATGGCAGTTTATAGAAACACTTGCAAAATAGTGCAATAAGTAATTTACGTAAGGTGATTGTTTCGGTTGGCTTTGAACGTCGATTTGCTCATACTCAAGACTGAGATACTAAACCTTAAGGATTAATTGGATGCAATATTGTCGTAACCCAGATGTACCCTATCATAAAACGTATAATTCAAGAGACAAAACAATAGCTAAAGGATGCATCTTAATTTGACTGATAAGATGCTCTTACTAATTGCTTAAATTGATGTCACTGAGAATGATGCTACTCCGGCTAATGTTAGGCTTACTCCAATTAATAGCTTAAATCTCCCTTACTGGCCGTGATTAAATAATCAGAGTTGATTTACAAATCTGATCTAGAACTCGCAAAATTCTCACCTGATTAAAAAAAACAGTGATCGTCTAGGGGGCAAATAACCTACGTTGTGTAATGTGCATGAGATAGGGTCGGATAAGGTTAATTTGTTGCATAAGGTGGCAAGGTAATTAAATGAAACAAAACTACAATTGAGATGAACGAGTTGCGCTACCGTCATCCTATTTACATAGGGAGAAAAAGAATCACCAAGAAAACTCCTTTATTCCAATAATAATCACACAAAGAAAAAACACAAAGATCAGATAACACAATCAAAGGATTAAATAGGTATCAACACTACTCTATCGGTATTAAAGGCGTACAAAATCTTTAACATTGCCTAAAAAGAAGTTTAGTCACAAATAAACATAAAATCAGGTCTACAAATGGTATTCAAATTAAAGCAAAATAAACAGGTAATAAATAACAAACAGGGGATCCCTTTTGGAACCAATTCCTGTCTGCTTTTAGGTAAATAATTACATCTAAAGCATTATACAGGGTGTGGGACAACCGGACATAAACAGAATACAAAAAAAAACAACAAAGGACATCATTAAATCAAGTTAAAAGGGCGTACCTTATAAAATTTAAATATCACCAAAATAAAATGCAAAGCGATTTAAATAACTACACATAAATGCAATAAACATAAACAGTGTGATCGTATCCACAATAAGATCGTCAATCAATCACAAACAAAAAAAAGGAAGAGGTTATCCCGACCATGTGCTCTTTTGTTTAACCAATCATGGCGGTTTTAACACCCAAATGCATTAAGCACCTAGTAATACAGATTACAAATTCAACATACATAAAAAATTAACAACAGAAAATTAAACAGGTTACAGATTATTTAAGTAATAAAATGAAAAGGGCAAGTACGTTACACACAAATTTGTGGATACGATCACAACAATGATACACATGGACAATAACAATAAATGATATAATTGATTACACAGAAAAACCATTCGAGGCCAAACACCTTAAATACGCAGTCGAGACAAAGTATAACATCTGACACAAAGCCCTGCAAACACGGATGCACCTACGTGACTAGTAGGTATTATTACAAATGCAAGATAATAAAACGGGCGATCCCTTCCCTCAATATAGACATATAGGCATATAACAGTAACAAGAGAGACGTTTGTATAGATATATAGATCATTTGGATCAGCTTTCTGATTTTATACCTATGATCGTTTGCGTTTTTATCACTATAAATACAGGTTAGAATTGTCAATCTACAATATAGAATACATAAAAAAAAGAGCGAGCTTCTCTGTGTCTGCATAATTTCAATGACAACAACAGCTTTGCAAGTCAGTGGTTCAGTTTGGTTTTAATAATTTAAATGAGTAGGTAGAATGACCTTTTCTGTGTAATTTCACAACCAGGAAAATCTTTTCTTTTACTTACATTATCAATGTAGGTTATCCTTTTAAGCTTTCACCAGCACAAATGTTTAAATACTCGGATTTATCGATTAACACAAAAACAAAGAAAAGAAGATCTAATTAAACAAACTCCGAATCGATGTCAAATCTTACTAACGCACGCTTTGAAAATTCTAATCAAACTCCCCCATTCTAAACACAACAACTGTTTTTATTCCTTGCTCACCCCCATATTTTCCATGTCAAATAACAAAAGCAATAAAACTATTTCGTGTGAACGCTTTTGACTTTAATTATGAAAAGAAACATTAATTCTAATTAACATGTGCAATCAACCGTAGAAATCCTGTATTTAAAATATCACATTACAATCCATGAACAACTTATGCTTTGGCCGCGGTGTAATTTTTTGTATAATACTGACGTTTTTATTTTCAAAACGCATTTATAAACATCTTTAGCAATTCGTCTTGCCCTTTCGATAAATCCAGTTTAGCCTGCACCTGCAACTTCAAAACATCTGGTTGCGGCCCACCCTCAGTTAAAATCCTACACAGATATGTCTTGCAAAAAAAAGAAATACAAATCATTCTCAAATAAAAATTATTATATAATAACTTTTAGTAATTATCTTTTGCTATCCCGACAACAATTTTAATCGGAATATTTTCAATGTATTCATCAAATTTTTCGTAGTGTGCTACCTACAATACGTTAACCTATTTTGACAATTCGCGCTAAAATTAAGAAAATACCGAGTTGGACTCGTGGTTAAGTATCCTTCCTTGATGATGGCCGAAACACATTCATAATAAGTGGGATGATTTCTTACCGCAATTTCCACAAAAAAAAACTCTCTGGGTACTATACACACCAAGTTATTGTGCACTTGGGGGGCGGACAAAGATCCAATTTTTCTTGCTTATTTGGAGTCAGGAAGTCCTGAACGTGCGTATGGTTCTTCAGAGTGTATGTATTCAATCACATATACTAACATTAAGTATTAAAAAAAAAGGAGATTCCAAGACTCAAGAGTGTTTTTGAATGTTAAGTCCTTGCACATCAATTTATCACTTTAAAAAAGTTCAACAAAGCGAGCTTTACCTTTGTTTTTTGTTTAGTTTATCTGTACGGGTCAATACGTCCTATCATTAACACCAAAATCGATATTGGTTTAACATTAAAATATCTATGCTCGATATCCTTAAGAATTTTAGCGTCTTGTATGTCCCTTAAATGGTCCATTATCACATATTAATACTGCAACGAGTACTACTGAAATGCTGATTGCAAATCGATTGACATGTGCAATTTCCTTGCTACAATCATTCCATTACTTCTGCGAATTCATCCTTATTTGCGTTCCATGATTTCTTAATAAATCCCACAATTACTTCACACCAGACAGTGCAACGGCTGAGCTTCACTGTCTGAGACTGCCCAGTAGGATTACATCAAAATAAGCAGGTACTTGTGTTACGATTGTAAGTGGGTTCTTAAGTAAGGAACTTTAAGGCAATTTCATTATCCATCTGGCAAATCCATTATCAAGTGTATCCTTTATTAAAACAGTTAGTCAAGTACTCTCTCTAACAGACTAGTAACTCTTATTATCCCCGGTTCTTACTCATCATAATAATTAATCTAACATTATACATACAGAGTACCCTAAAAGTAAATCTTCCTGTCACGAAATCATCAATATGTTTCACTCTCATGTAATCATCCTCCTTAAGACTTAATAATGTTCATAGAGCAAGACGCAAAGGCCGCGTATGCAATATCTGATCTGATTCCAACAATATGATAGGCATGTCAATTAACTGACTCTTTGTAACCGTTTGTCACCGTATTATCTTTGTGGTTACTTCTATTTTCATACCCTCTTACAATTAGAGTTGTCACAAGTCTACACTAAAACGCTTTAGAGATTTCTTCGCGTGTAATGTTTGGTTGCTTTTGCTAACATATTATCTGTCTTGTATTTCTATACCAAAAAATATAAAGCCGGTGTTATGATTTTAAACCTGCAATTAAGTTCTTCTAATGTATAGCCATGGAGCAATCTTTTTTTCCATGACTTCTACTTTTGTACAAGAAATCGACACAACATCTATTCCAATATAACAAGCAAGCAAGCCCGAGCCTTCTTGTTTCATATTGTAAGCCACTTTGCTTACAATAATTAAAATTGTTTATTTTAATTTGCATTGGTCTAGTGCAGTCGGTTCTCGTACTAGCAAGAAAAAGGGGATGTGTTCGTTTTCGGTCGCAGGTTTTGACTCAACACTGTTCACACTGAATGATTAGAATGTAAGATTTTAAACTTGTATTGCTCTATTTGCTACATAACTAAATAAACACTAAATATTTGCACTTAAATTACTAAACGGAAAATAACAAAAAATACATATACAACAAATAAAATATTCACTTCTTTCCTTTTGGACGCCCGGTCTGGATGACCGCTTTGGGTGGCAGGTGGTAGGCTATTGGCTCCTGAGACATTTCTGTGGGAATTAGAATTAATATTACCTTTACCTGTTTATCAGGCACTCGTATTATAACAAAAAAAACAAAATAATGACTTTCATAATTTATTAAGAAGTCTTAGGCCGGCCCTGTAAACGGGAGCTATCGGGTGCCGTTTTGTAATGTTACCGGTATTAAATAAGTTGAGGACAGGGCAACGCTCGTTCTTGCGTGTTTGAGAAGGTCAGTTCCGAAGAAAAATCAATACTTTAAAGTAACGTTTGTGCGTATGACTATTTTCATATACGAGTTTGCTTTCAGACTGAATAGATGTATTCCTTTAAAGGGAATGTCTATTAAATAAATTTTTATATTTGTTTGATATAAAAATGCAACTGTTATTGTTTGTGATGATTTAAATAAACAAACTATAGGCGTACCGGGTTCGGGTTGATTAATTGATGACTTATTTAATTAATATAGTAAAGAGTATCAACTTAAAAAAATATTTTAAGTTATGAAACGTTTACTTTCTGTATTAATTCGATTGAGCATTTAATACTTACGAATTTCTTTACTTACACCAGACTTATTCTAATTGTTTAACTGGAAAACAACTAAGCTTATTATTTACACAAGATATTAAACCTACTGGGGCGGCATCAAATAATTATTTCAATTATTCATAACGGAATAAACTAACGTTTATTATTTACACTATTAATTCCCGTAACTAATACGATCCAATTCTCGCGTTTGATTGCATGCATTATAAGATGTTTAACCCTTCTGGGACGATTAGGT
Organism: Vesta saturnalis; assembly: GCA_036346205.1. Taxonomy (NCBI): domain Eukaryota; kingdom Metazoa; phylum Arthropoda; class Insecta; order Coleoptera; family Lampyridae; genus Vesta; species Vesta saturnalis. The sequence goes on along the minus strand of JARFJB010002170.1, from coordinate 776,296 downwards.
CAGGATTATCAGAAGCGGGACAACTAACTCGTTACTAATAACAGGAATGGTTTTCTTGCAGGACTTCTATGAAAAAAGTATTGTTAGACCAAAAACTAACGTGGCGCGGAAGTATGACCAATTTCGATCGGTTTTTATTTACGTTTGAGGCGATTAAATATGAAAAGTACGGACAGGAACGCGTAACGTTTTTTATGTAACTGGCGGATCCGTCCTGAAGCGGCTTCTGGAATTAGCGTTATCTGCGGTTGCGGGCACTTCTGGTTTTTATTTATTGCTTATTTTGCCTGGTGTAAGGTGTGGTTTTGTAATGATGTGTAATAGATGTTTGGTGAAGGACCCTTTTTAAGAATCGGAGGCTAACCCGTTGTGAGCTGTAAAATGGGGACCTTCTGAAGGTTGCTAGAATTAAGGCGACGGCCTTTCTTCCCAACGGAGCAAGTGAATGATGACTTAGGGCGTCAAATCCATCGTAACACCGTCCGATTTGTGTATTTTGTAATAATTGTTTGTGATGACTCCGGGATCTAAGCCTGTCGTAACGTCTGCTGATCTGTGTATTATGTAATATGTGTTTATGATGACTCCGAGATCTAAGCTAGTCGTGACATCGGCTTGGTTTAAGGTGCAATAAAATAAAATGTAACAACTTGATTATAATAAAACAAAATATATAGTCATTTCAAAGTGTTGAAATTTTTCTCGGTAACAAGCTCATGTATAAATACTCAAAATTAATTGCATTTTCCACAATAAGTCATCGCCTCCCATTTAAAAATTAGTTTTCTTTGCAGACGTTTCCTGGTTTCCTTTTCTGCCCGACCGTTTCTATAATAAGTGCGAACGTGAACTTATTTTGAGCATTCCGTTCATTCAACACTTTCTATTCCGGTCTGTCCATTTAGAGTTCAAGATATCAGGTCTAGAAACGTTTAGTGGAAGTTAGAACATCTAGAAATTTGGCGAGCTACGAAGATTATAGGTTCAAAACAGTCTTTCACAGCTGAGATTCAATGTGAAAGTCTATTAAAATTTCTACCAATTTTTATTATCTTTATTTTTTGCTACAGGTAGTTTTTTTAATTCTTTGTATTTGTGTATCCTACAAATATGAAAGTTTATCGTGTCATTTTATGTTTCCATTGTATATCGTGTGTAATTATTTGCACTTTTCCATTTGGAATGTTTCATTGTGATTAAATTGCATTTCCCATGGTTCTAGTGTTCTTTCCGGTGCTTTAATTTTTGCTAAATTTTGAATGAGTCAAATACAACTGCTGCAAATATCGGGCATGTATTTGCTATTTATATATAAGTACATATAATATCGCCATTTCCAAATTATACGGCTTTCGCATTATACCAGGTCCGCCATCGCTCTGGCATTCCTTTTTAGCATCTTTATTATTTGTTGTAAAGAAAAAGTACGTTGTTTTTCAGGCTCTATAGCTTAAAAATATTTTCATGTATACGGGGTGTTCCACTTTTGCTGCACAGCACTCTACTCTTTTATCTTAAAAGGAACACCCTGTACATTATTAAATGTTTGAATTTCCTGTTGAAATTGAGGGGCACTTTGTTAAGCATACATGTCACCTACAGTCCACCGTTTCGGCGTTATCTCACGTTTTTAGAAAAAAAATGACGTTTGCGGAATACTCAAAAATGACTAATATAATAAATAAAAATAGAAAGGTATATTTTTTACATGGACAGGCTCGGATTTTTTTCTCTTTCGATTTTGTTAAGACACATATGCGTCTATCTTTAGCCGTTTTTACATAATTGGCGATTTTCTATTTTGATTTTCTTTTTTTGGTATATCGCAGTAGCCATGTAACAGAAAAACAAGGAAAAGGAAGTAAAATAATAATTTATTTTAATTTTATGTTATTTTTATTGAAGAAGGGTTTGCTAGATATATGTGAAATACAAAAACAAAAGCCAAATTATTGTTTGACAGTCACAAGAAATAACAGAAACTGACTTATTAGTGCAATTAGCTCTTAATCAACATGAATCTTACTCAAAACGAATTCGATTTTGTTAATACACATATAGGTCTATCTTTAGCCGTTTTTACAGAATTGGCGATTTTCTATTTTTTATTTTCTTTTTTGCTATATCGCAGTAGCCATGTAACAGAAAAACAAGGAAAAGGACGCAAAATAATAATTTATTTTAATTTTATGTTAATCATATTCCATTTAACAAACTAAAGCTATTAGCAAAAAATAAAAATAAACAATAACAAACATTTTAATTCAAGAGGTGCTCAAAATTCTGTCCGTTTAATTCTAAACACTTTTCAAGCCTTTGTTGCAGAGATTGACGCACATTTAAGAGCATTTGCGTCTTCATTTAATTTATTTAACATCTATTGACAAAAAGCTCTTCTCGCATTAAAATCAACCACAGTTAATTTTTGGTGTAATTCTACATGATATGGATGATATTTATTGTTTTAGTACCCATCCTACCGAAGTAATACTAATAGTACCAATGGCATTAGATATTTGGCTTATGCTGACGTTTGGATTTTCGACAACGCTCTGCATTACCATAAATTCAGTTTCTTCTTTTCTAACTGTTCTTCTTTGAACATTTGCTTTGTAGTGTACCCTTCCTGTTTGTTTAAATCGAGCCAATAATTTTTTTAACGCACGGGTACTTGGAGGATGTCGATCAGAATATCTTTGTTTATGCACACGAATAGCCAAAAGAGAATTTCTTTGACACTCGCTAGTATAGCTCGTCTACTAGCGGTTGGCGAGACTACTTGACTGTTCCGACCCTAAATAAATATTCTTAAGCTTCTTAGGATAATTGAAATTAACATAAAAGTGGAAATTCAGGAAATCCAGTGGCGTCACAGTTTTAAAATTTTTTAATTAAAATGTTTTACTTTTATTAGATGCTATTATATGTACAAACTACTACATACATAGATAAGGGCAACTAATTAAAGAACAATTAATATATTAACGTTAATCACTGTCAGTAAAATAATATAATAGTGCAATTAGACTACTAATTGCAATGCAATTGCAGAGTATTCAAATGACTTTAGTTTAAGAAACTTTTCAGTACGAATTCATATTCTCTAAGAAGTAGTTGAAGTGTGTTGAATATGTCTACAATCGAACACAAACCGTTGAAGATTAACGTTAAAATAGTACATGTTCATTAATTGGTTGCCCTTATCTATGTATGTAGTATGTACATATATAGCATCTAATAAAAAGTAAAACCTAATTTACAAATTTTTGTAATCACTAAGATGCCACTGGATTTCTTGCACTTTATGTTCATTTCAATTATCCTAAAGCTTAAGAATGAGTATTTGGGGTCAGAACTGCCAGGTAGTCTCGCCAGCCGCTAGTAGACGCTACTCATGTAAATCTAGCAAAGCCTACTTCAATAAAAAAGTGTACTAGTAAATATCATCCATACCATGATGAATATTGGTAATTTGTTGTCTAGTGTCATGCAAGAAACAATAAAAAAACAAAATAAAAATCGCATTTTCCAATGCAACACAAAAATGACAAGACTTTAAAATAAAATGGACAGTTTGAGAAGCTTATTGAATTAAAATACTTTTTTTCTTTTAGCATTAGCTTGTTACATGGAATATGACTGACATAAAATCAAAATAAATTATTATTTTGCGTCCTTTTCCTTGTTTTTCTGTTACATGGCTACTGCGATATACCAAATAAGAAAATAAAAAATAGAAAATCGCCAATTCTGTAAAAAACGGCTAAAGATAGATCCATATGCGCATTAATAAAATCGAAAGAGAAAAAAACATCCGCGTCTGTCTATGTAAAAAAATATATACCTTTCTATTTGAAAAAATCAAGTTATCCATGATTCAGTTTTTCGAAAATCAAAAATTTACCCGCAAAAAATCTGTATCCCAAAAATTTTTATTGACCTTTCATGCTCTATCGAATGGCGAAAACCGCATGTCCCTGTCTAAATTACTTTGCGAGATATTAATCATTTTTGAGTATGCCGCAAACGTCTTTTTTTTCAAAAAACGAGGTAACGACGAAATGGTGGACTGTAGGTGACATGTATGCTTAACAAAGTGCCCCTCAATTTCAACAGGAAATTAAAAAATGCAGTAATATACAGGGTGTTCCGTTTAAAACAAAAGAGTATAGTGCTGAGCAGCAAAAGTAAAACACTCTGTATACATGAAAATATTTTTAGGTTATAGAGCTTGAAAAATAAGGTAAAGTCCGTATTAGTAAGAAGACACCCTCTCCACGTTTTTTTACGTCACACGTGGAGATCGTATTTTTTCACCACCTATGGCTTCTTTTCGGAGGCCTTTTTCAACCCTTGATGGAATTTTCACCAGTGATTAGAGCCCTTTTGGTTGTGTGAAGAACTTTTTTGTCAGTTCACACCTATGGCTTCTTTTCGGTGGTCATTTTTAACCCCGTGATGGAGTTTTCACCCTAATTTGATTGTATTAAGGGCCTCTTTGGCAGTTGACCCCCCTGGAGGGTAGGCAAATGCGTGCGCATACAATGTTCTAATAAGGGGCCCTAATGCTACCTCATAAGACAGCTATAAGAACTTGTGTTAGGTCTGCGCCCCGGCCCCCCTTGGCGGGAAATTTAAAATAATGGGGCCCTAGCCTTGCAAGACAGCTATAAGAACTTGTGTTAGGTCTGCGCCCTCTTATCGTGGCCTCCTTGGCGGGAAAGTTGAAATAATGGGTCTTAGCCTTGTAAGACAGCTATAAGAACTTATGTTAGGTCTGCGCCCCGGCCCCCTTGTTGCGAAACTTGAATTTATGTTGCTATCTACTTGTGTGTGGACTAATGAATATTTTTTCTGTAATAAAGGTAGCGGTAGGACTAATTAGGGTTTGTTTGTGGCGCCATCTAGTGGTGTATAGACTAATGAACATTTTCTGCAATAGAAGTTGATCATGCATGCCTCTCTCTGTCTCTCTCTCGTTTATCCATTTCTCTCTCTCGGTTTTTTCTCAAACAAACAAATCAATCAATCAGATCAATCTCAATCAACTAATCAACTAAATCAATCTCAATAAAACCAGATCATGCCTTACAGTTTACGAAAACCAACTTACAGTTCAAAAAATGCTGATTTGGTTTAAGTAATTACATCTTGCTTTCTCAAAATCAGTCACAGTTCAAAATACCAAATAGCTATAACGGAAATAAAAGACAAAAGGTTTTAACGGTTTATTATTACATCCGAATCAATAACTACGAAGTTTAAAACCAACAAATACGTACCGCATAATGCTATTAATTAATTTAAAAAATAGCGTAACACTCGCACCTTTATCTAATTAACTACATAAATGGGTAGAGATCGAGTAGAATAAGAGCTGATGCAGAGTTGGTTGGTTTATGACAGCCTCCTCCTATAATAACACATTAAAATCTTTATTGGCATTTTTTGTGAACAATATCAAGTAAAATATATATTAAAAAATAATACGCATACCTTCAGATGTGTTTTTCTCTCGATTGTTCTAATAATAACTGCGTTTGAGAACTAAACTACATATTGAAATATTTCATACACCGTTTTGTGTTTTTACTTATGGATAGTTGATATAAAACTGGCTATTGGCTTTCCCATCATTAAGTAATTTAGAATGTAAATATACAAACCTAATTATCTCTACCACACTTACTGCAACCCGTATTTACCTTTCGCTTTCGCACACTACTTAGAGCGACCTTATATGCATTTATATAAAACGATGTTTGTTATTTACAACATACATTTAAAAATGATTTCACCTACATCATAAAACTGTTTTTATGGAATGCGTTTTATTATTATTTAACAGTTACAACTTCATTATGAATTGGAAAGTAGCAGCCGTCAACATCGTGTTAATTAATGTGTTTACAAATATTTTAAAAATTTGCTGTTGCAAAAAACATTAATATTGTATGTAAAATCGCAGTCAACCTTCAAATTTACTTTAGCTAATAACACTATTAAATGGTTGCCTAAATGTATTTACGGTGACACACATATAGATTGTTCACGGTTCATTTTAATAGTGTTATAAATTACATGCTTCTAATTACATTTAACATTAACTCAAGATTGTTTGTCTTGTACTATTCATGTACAGGTGAAATATCGAAAATATTTACCGGGTAGCACAAGACTTCTGTAAATGCATCGGCCAATTAAGAAAAACTGCCGTTTTTATCTAAAAAAACAAAAATGAAAGCTAGATACGAGTCGTGAATGGAGTATTTAAAAAAAACGGTGTACGCGCTAAAACTTTTGAGCTAACTCATAATTAGTTTGCTTACAAAACACGGTTTAAGCGATTTTACCTTGAGAAGTCACCTTCAACAGACAGGACCTTGAAGTTAGCCTTGTGATTTTTGTGGTTTTATCTGGTCTTAGGAGAAATACTATAAATACGTGCGTTTGAGTTTAGTTAATTTAGTTCTGTTTGAAGAGCATTACGTTATCATCGTTATGGAATCTTTAAATGTTAATCAAATTTTGGGTTTGTTCAGTGCTGGTGTGTTAACCGAAGAGGGGCTGAAAAACGCTTATAGTATTATTACTTATAAGATGTTGTGTGAAAATGACACTATTGATTCGATAGAGCTTTATAATGATTTTGCGGAGGCTGCACAGCGAGATGGCGGAGTGTAAGTATATGCTTGTTTTTATTTTTAAGTTTTAATAATTTTTTTAAGCCTCGCTCAAGTAAATATGGAGGAGGTGTTTGTTCATGATGATGAAGAGATGTTGGAAACTCCAGCTGCGGTGGATCTGATAACGGTATGTCTTTCAATTTTCTATTGTTTCGCTTACTGAATGAGTAGGCCAATCGGGCTCAGGCCTATCAACCCAGCAACAAGAGGCCGGGCCATCCTCTACCCAAATGAATCATATTAATATAATTAGCGAATCAAACACTACATTCATAAAAAAATTTAACACCACATGTAAATCGCAGAGATTTACCTTTAATGACGAGACATGCAGAGATAATCCGTTAACTTGACTGCAGGTAAAAATATATTGCTTCCTAAAATGCTTTATCTAACACATATTTTTTCAGAGTGCATTCGTGGAGCTGTATACATACATTGTCAAGGATGCAGCTCCGTTAGACCGCATCGGTATCACATTGAGGAACCCAAATTTCCCAGACAAACCAATTGGCGTATCATTTAGAAGAGTTGACCAGTTGTCGGTGAGGGTCATAATGTCACTACTGGAAAAGGTAATGCAGAGCAATGCTAGCTTTTTTCGAGTGACCAGCTTTAAACGTGGATAGAGTGACTATACCAGTTGACTATGGACGCATACACTTGACAGGGCTAAAATTTGTAGACTTTTGCAAGGCCAAAAGGCAGGGTATTATTGTTGTACCTACAACAATCAACGTTAATAATTGTTTAGCTCGCGCCCTAGTCTTAGCTATAGCGTTTAGAAATAACGCAGTAGCAGCATGGAAATGGGCGGGTCCTTACTTCAAAAACGAGCTATGCAGCTTTGCCAGAGCAGTGGTGTAGACCTTAGTCAGGGTGGTAGTTATGAGCACATTCAAGCATTTCAAAATCATTCAACCTCATATACTATTGTAGTTTACAATTCACGAATAGGTGACTCGGTTTACTTTAAGTGTTCTAGGGAACCGGATCGCGTAGTTTTAAATTAGTTACTAAGGATACGACCACTATAACGTAATTACCAGTCTCACTTCAGCATTTAACTGCGGTTATTACTGAGAACAGTGCAGAAAACGTTATAATAATAAAAAAGACACGTAAAATGTCTGTACCAGTGTCCTGGTTGTCATCAAAGCCGCAATGTTCCGTTCAAATCCCGAAAATTGTTTGCAATGATTGCAAAAGGTTTTTTTACGGTCTGTAATGGCGTCGAAACCACAAGGACACTGAGCTATGTGGAAAATTACGTAAATGTTTCAAGTGTCTCAAAACTACTGAAGTAGACAGTAAACATAGATGCGGTTACAGCTATTGCGTCGCGTGCAAGGACCAAAAACCTATTGGTCACCTTTGTTATATGCCCGTTAACAAGACTCGAGGTGACACCAGTGACGGCAAACCATCTATGTTCATGTTCATCTTTTGGAGTGCTTGCAAGAGAAGGTGTGTGAGGGGATGAATGATAGATTTCTGCATGAGCTCAATCTATGCGTGTCCGCGAATGTTTGCTCTGTCTATATCCGGTACACTGACAATTTGGATGAACAATGTCCGATGTGTAGCGAACGAGTACACATTTTCAGGGAAGATCCTGTTGAATCGTTTCTGTCGTATGTTGCCGAGAGAGCGCGAAAATTTAAAGTTACATGCATTGCACATAACATGAAGGGGTACGATGGTTGTGTTGTGCTTAGATGCATGCTAGCTAATAATAATCGATAGAGACCCAACGTCATCTTCAACGTTTTTCTGCATGAGCCCAATCTATGCGTGGCCGCGAATGTTTGCTCTGTCTATATTCGGTACACTGACAATTTGGATGAGCGATGTCCGATGTAGCGAACGAGTACACATTTTCAGGGAAGATCCTGTTGAATCATTTCTGTCGTATGTTGCCGAGAGAGCGTGAAAATTTAAAGTTACATGCACTGCACATAACATGAAGGGGTACGATGGTTGTTTTGTGCTTAGATGCATCCTAGCTAATAATAATCGATGGAGACCCAAAGCCATCTCCAACGGTTTAAAACCAATTTCTATCGAATGCGATATTAAGTTTATTGACTCCCTTAATTTCATCGCATCACCACGCTGAGCATTTCCGAAAACTTTAAATTTCCCAGAATCTAAGGGATACGAGGGCCCTTTACTACCACTTGAATATTATTGAGATCAGATGTCAGCGAAAGATCAGCAGAAACTTTTAGATTGGCACTTGTCCCAGAGTAATTATGTTTTTGAGATGAGTGAAGAGATTGTGGAATATTGTCTGATGGATATTAAGATTCTTGTTAAAGGCTGCTTTAGTTTCTGGTCGACCTTCACGACTCATAATAAAGTCGACCCGTTTGAGGAGTCAATCACAATCGCTAGCGCTTGCAATAAAGTGTTTCGTAGGCTTCTCCTCAAAAAGAATACCATCGGGCACATTCCAAAAGGCAGTTACAGGTGTGCCGACAACGCGTCAAAGGTCGCAATACAGTGGTTACGCTGGGTAGAACATTCACAGCAAGTGACGATACAGCATAACGGAAAAGCTCGTGAGTTTAGAACACCTGAAGGTGATAAGGTCGACGGTTACTGTGCTGAATCAAATACCGTTTCCGAGTATCTTGGATGCTATTGGCACGGTTGCGAGGAATGTTTTCCCAACCAAACCAATATTGACCCAAAGCTGGATGTATATCCATGTTTGTCCGAAACGAGAACACTGCAGCGCGATTTTAAAAGACTAATACTTGCAAACGACGAGTTGAGAGCATTTATACAGGATCTAGGCGATCAGGATAGCGAACCTTTAAATCCACGAGACGTGTGCTCATTATACCCTTATGTAAATAAATATTGTAAATATCCTGTAGGTCACCCGAAAATTCACGTGAGTTTAGATTGTAATATCATTTCATTGGACACGGTGGAGGGTTTAGTTAAATGCCGTGTACTACCGCCCTCTAATCTCTATCACCCTGTTTTGGCAGTAAAAATGCATGACAAGTTGATGTTTATGTTGTGTAGAACTTGCGGTGCTGAGCTTAATGAAGGGGAATGCGGGCATAGTGAACCCGAGCGCTGCTGTTGAAACATTTGTAGCGGACGAGTTGTGTGTTTTATCGGATAAACTCACTGGTGGATCTCACTTGAATTTGTCACACTTGAACACACTTGTGCTTTTTTCAAAATGTCATTTTTAAGTCAGATTCATTGAAATAAGGCTTTTTGAGTTTCTTTGATTTGGAAGCTTGGGTTCAGTTCTTTGTTACACGAAAACATTTGTATATTATCAGATTTTGCTAAATTAGAAGCTAGCTATTCTAGTTTAAATCACACTGACGGGTTGTATATCAAACTGTATACTAACTTCCAATTATACCACAAGTTGAGTGTGCTAACTTCTATAATAATTATACCATAAGATAGCACAAGCTGCTGCTAGAAATGAGATTCCTGACGTTGTTGATGGGGACCCGCTGTTATAAATAGGGTTCTCGTGTAGCCCTAGCTGCTGGAAATTGAGGCCCTGCTAGAGGACCAGCTGTTGGAAGTGAGTCCCTGTAAACTGTTATACCAGAAAAGGGTGCTAATGCCCAAAAAAGGAATCAGCAAATTGTTCCATTAAGAGGGCAGCATCGGCCAAAAGTATCTTACTGCAGAAGCAAGATTCAAGATGCAGGTCCAACATGTTGAATACACCCACATGGTCCTTAAGTCAAAAAGGCACAAAAAAAACAAAAAACCACACGAAAACCAAATGGTAGAAACAAGACAATGCAAAGAAATTGACGGTAAACAAGAAGATTTCAAACATGGTGGAAACCATAAAGACATGTACAAACAATATACATGGCGAAAATAAGTTCAAAAAAAAATGGCGAAAACAAGATACCGGACACAAAATGGTGGAAAAATACGGCAGAAAGTAAAAAACATGAAAACAGTATGGAGGAAAAAATTCAGATACACGCAAAATGGTAGAACACACGAACATGCTGGCAGAAAACCAAAAAGGCACACGCAAGCCAGATAGCTAACCACACCAACAAACTGGCGGCAAACCAAGTAGCCAAAAAGGCACACGATAACAAGACGGGGGCAAGCAAAATGGCAGAAAAAACATGACAGAAACGGTGGAAACAAAATGGTAGAAAACAAGATTATGGGAAATCTAAAAGACATGCGACAGCAAGATGGCAAAAACAATACAGAGAAAATAAGATTTCGCAAACAAGCTGCGGGCACAGAATAGTGGTATCAAGCTAACAGAAACAATATGGCGGAAAGCCAAAAAGCACACGAATATAATATGGCGCAAACAAGAAGATTAAAACAAGATGGCGGCAAACAGGATGACTGAAATGGTGCTAACGAGATGGTGTAAAACAAGATGGCGAAAAAATTAAAAACGTATACGGAAACAAGATGGAAAAAACAATATGGCGGAAATAAGGTGGAGGAAACAAGATGACGAACACAAATAGCGAAAACAACCTACCGAAAAGTAGGCGAAGAAAAGCCAAAAAGGCAGACGATAGCAATATGAAGAAAACAAGATGTTAAAAGCAAGCTGGCAAGCACACACCAGTAAGATGGCGGCATCTCGAAACAGGGCGGGAAAAAAGCACACGCAAACAAGATATCTGGACACGCAAACAAGCTAGCGGCAAACGAGATGGTAAAAATCCGAAAAGACATACGAAAACAATTTGACGGAGAAAAGAAGATGGCTGAAACGACATGACGAAACCGCGAACACAAGATAACAGACAGCCAAAAATGACATACCGAAATCAGGTGGGGGAACAATATGGTGGTAACAAGGTCATGGGCACCAAATGGTGAAAACAAGCTAGCGAAAACAAGATGGTGAAAACAAGATTTTGAAAACCACATGATGAAAAACAACATTGCAGAAAGCGAAAAAGGCATGGCGAAACAACTTGGGGGCAATAATATGGCAGAAACAAGCTGGCGAAAATATGATAGCGGAAACAAGATGTTAAAAATAAGCTGGCGATAACAAGATGTTGAATCTGGAAGCAACATGAGGAAAAGCCGAAAATGCATATCGAAACAAGATGGGGCAACAGTATAGCAGAAACAAGCTGAGGAAAAGCAGGCACAAAATAGCCGAAATAAGCTAACGAAAACCAAAAAGGCGCAAGAAAACAAATAACGGAAAAAAGAAGTTAAAAACAAGCTGGCTAAAACAAGATGTTGAAACATGGAAACAAGATGGCGGAGAGTTAAAAAAGGCAGCAAAACATGCTGGGGGAAAGAAAAAAAGGTACACACGAACAAGATGGCTGAACAGGGAAACAAGCTAGTGGCAAACAAAATGCCGAAAAATGACAGACGGAAACAAGATACAGAGAACAATATAGCAGAAGCAATGTGGTAGGTACAAGATGATAGAAACAAACTAACAGGGATTAAGATGGCAGAAACAAGATTATGAAAACACATAGCGGAAAATAGATTGAGGAAAGCCAAAAAGGCAAACCTACCGAAACAGATTGAGGCAACAATATGGCAGAAACAAACTGAGGAAATTATGACAGAGGAAACAAAATGCCGATAATCACAAAAGGCACATAAAAAATACAGTGGAAACAAGATGGCGGATAGCAAAAAAGGCATAGCGAAACAAGATAGGGCAACAATATGGCAGAAACAAGCTGGCGAAACTATGATAGCGGAAGCAAGATAGCGGGCACAAAATGGCGGAAACAAGCTAGCGAAAACGAGATGGTAGAAATAAGATGGACGAAAGACAAAAAGGCACATGAAAACAATAGACAGAAACATGATGTTAAAACCAAGATGGTGAACATAGACGTTGAAATATGGCAACAAGATGTTGAAACATGGCAACAAGATGCAGAGAGCTAAAAAGATACATGCCACAGCAAAATGGGGGAGCACAGAAACATGCTGGGAAAAAGCCAAAAAGGCATACGCGAACAAGATGGCTAAACACGGAAACAAGCTAGTGGCAAACAAAATGGCGAAAAGCCAACAAGGCACACGAAAGCAAGTTGGTAGAAACAACATCATGAAGATGATGGAAACAACATTACGAAAACAAGCTGACGTAAACAAGATGACGGCATACGGAAGCTGTTAAAAATGCAATGCATAAAAGGGGCCGTACGTAACTGACGCTAAACAAGGGGATGAAAATTTTGTGTAAAAAAGATGATTGTGGTTAAAGAATCTGCCGCGAAAGAAGGTGATAAGCAAGTTATTAAAAAGCAATAATGTAATTAACAATAGACCAACAGAAACGGAAAATTCAAGAGGTGATTAAAAGCAATTATATCTTTACTTAAGTAGCCAACTACTACCTTTGATAACTCATTGTAATACCTCGTTAAAGTTAAATAAACATTTACTGAAAGACTGGAGAGAGTATAATTGAAACTCTGAATATATATTTAAGTTTGTGCACAATTTTTTGTTCTAAAAGCAAAAATAATTTAGCTTAAGCTAATTTTAAATTTACAAAAAAAAAACAATTTGCTCGCATCGTTACCACGATGTCGCGCAGATTGTGTGAAGAGTTCGACGACCCGGGCTAGCTCGACTTCGGGGACATCGGAGGGAGAGTGAACACCGACGAGCCGATATGGTATGGTTTGAAGCAAGGCAGCCTATCACCACCGCCACAGAGTAAGAGACGACACAAGAAGACGCCGCCACCCGACGTCGCCCCGTTAGTGGAGGTCCCACTAGCGGCCCGTCGACGGTCGTCGCCGCCCCCACACCCATCCATAGAGATGAAACCAGCCAGGGATCCACCGACAAGGACTTCAAAATATAGGAAAAAAGCCGAAGAAGACGACTAAGGTTCACCCGCCTACGCCGCCGCCCACGGACAACGGATTATAAGCCCTGGAAACCTTCACGGACAGTCCTGCAGCGATGGAGAAGACACCAGGGAGAAAGTGCTGCCGGTAATCCTTCGTCAGAAGGAGAACTGGGTCACCTTCTCCCGAGAAATGGAACGACAACCGATCGCCTTCACGAGAGCCAAGGCCTTCAGTGAGTGAATCCGGGTGCTCCGGATACTCCGTATCACACCTATTAGGCAAAAAGCGAACGATTGACTAAGGTAGTGATACAAAATGCATCGAGCAGTGTCACCGGTCTCAAGGTTTCCGTCGTTGCTGCACGAAACCCCGTACAGACCGGGCTAAGCGTGTTAACTGCGGTGGGGGCCACCCCGCTAGCTACAGGGGTTGGCCGAAGTTTCCTCGGCCTCTACAGCGAAAGAAGACGTAAGGACGCAAGGACACCGTCGACGGCGGCGTTATCTTCAACCCGGACCTGCGTGAGTTACGCCCGAGCGACGGCAGGCAAGGTTGAGAAGGCGGAGTACCGAGAGCGGCTCCCGCCGCTGTGGTTACCCCCCCTGTCCAACCCGCCTTAGGGTTCATCGCCATATTGGGCCTCCTCGGAGGTCTCAATATGGAGAAGGCCCTACCTGTCATCCGCAAGGTGGCAGCGGCGCTCGCTCAGGCGCAAACTGCATACCTGTGGAGAGTGCTCCTCGCATACGGTTCAGAGGTGGTTGCCCTTTTTGGGTAATCATATAAAGGTCCGCAACGTAGACTGGTGCCCTAGCTAAGTATACAGTATCGATAATTTATTTAATTCTGTTCTGTTAACACCGATAATGTATTCACACATCTATTTATTTCAGATACACAGGGCATCGGCAACATCAGCCACAACCGAGCGACAACAGGACAGTCCACACAGTTACACCACCAATAGCATCACCACTACAACGCTTTTTTTTGGAATACCACAAATCTCAACACAAAGATGTCAATAGGCATTATAATTATACACAATCACAAAGCCCAACAACCACACAATCCACGCGCTGAAGAGAATGAAGAATCCTGAGCAGCGCACCACCAACATTACACAATACATTATTACTTATTTTATTTTATTGTATATAACATCTTAATATAATAATACGTATTGTAAATACCTATATATTATTATTAATGTATCATAAAAATTTTAATAAAGTTTGTTGAACTTGAACTTGTTATCAACGTTACCATAAATTCCATTTAGATTCATAAACTCCATTTTGAAAATACTGGATTACTTGTATTTATCTTTGTTTTTTAATAACCTCACTTCTATTATTATTCATGTCAAATGTGTTTTATGTTTACGTTCTAACTATACTTCACAAACTTCACAAAAATTCTGTATGCTAGGTAATAAGCGCACAGTCAACAATATCAAAAATTAATCAGTTAGTTATCGTTCACTTAAAGAAAATAGATTGATCAAATTTATTTTATTAGAGAAAACCAATTATAGTAATAATAGAGATACATCTTCACATATGCATTCGACATACTCAAGTGAAGTAGTGTTATCTTTAAAACAGAGTATTTAATTTACGGTTATGATTTTTATAAATATTTGTGTAACTTTTTAAATAATGATGGGTTCTAACAATTCTACTTACAAAAATCCGGATAAACTTTTTGTTCGATAAGTATACAGTGCCTGCCTAAAGACTAATTTTTGAACTACTTGGTATATCACAACGAAATTTGGAGGGCTTAAGTGGGAGATGAAAACCTACCTTTTTATGGAACAGCTAAAAGTTTTAAAATGGCGGCTGAGCGCCATCTTCAATTACTTTTTTGAATAGAACCCATTCCATTTTCAAAATCTGCTCATAATTATTAACATTTTTCTCTAATATAGGTACTTTACTCTTAAACTTGATTATTTTCGAAATATTATCGTTTGTGGCATTGTAGTCATTTCAAACCCAACCAAAAACACTAATGTTGGTTTCAATCAAGTTGGAAAAAAATAATTGTTTTGATTGTGAATTTAAAGCATACATTCGTAAACTTCGAGATTTTTCGGTAAGCGGTACTGTTTATTCTTAATAAACTCTCTTTATGCCTCTTATTAGTCGGGTTCATTAAGAGATATAACTACAAATTAATAACAAAATTTAGTTAGCAAAATGTTTTACCGGAAGTGACTAAAACCCATACCTACTTCATTTTAACCCGGAAGGTCGCTTTTCAAACAATATTTCGAAAATAATCAAATTTACGAGTAAAATGTATTAGAGAACAATGTTAAGAATTATGAGCAGATTTCGAAAATGGAATAAGATACGGGGTGTTCTATTTAAAAAACTAATTGAAGATGGCGCTCAGCCGCCATTTAAAAACCTTTAGCTGTCATTTTTCCATAAAAATGTAGGGTTTCATCTCCCATTTAAACCATCCAAATTTTGTTGCGATATACCAGCTGGTTAAAAAATTAGCGGGGCGTTAGGCAGGCACGGTATAACTTAGGGTTATTAATCTGTAGTTTAATATCAAACGCTAACACCTTGCTAAAATTGTGGTCTATTTTAAGACCTTAATGTATTTCTCTTTATATTATATGTAAAAGATTCATATGTTTATATTACAAATAATATTATTTTCAAAATTGTTGAATTATGTAATGGCCCCCTTGGCAGCCATCTGTTGAGTTCTTAGTAACCGTCATTGACGTAGTATTAATATATCATTTTGCAAAATGAAAATACCTATTATAATAAGTTAAAGGTAACAATTAACGTGCATTTTTCATAGCTTCTAGAAAGCACTACACATTAAGTAAACAGTTTCGAGAAATACTTTTGCAAATTGATAGTTGAGAAATAATAATATTCGTATACATCACTGATTACACGGTTGAATTCAATTGGAGACGTATGAGTTGGAGGAAAACTATGATCAATGTAACTAAGACCGCGTCGAATTTACAATGATGAAATATAAGCTCCTCGACAGTAATGAAAACTGAAAACACCATAAAATGTCAAATAATTTATCTATTTATCTCTTCACTTATGCCCAGTGTAATCTTAAACCAACTACTTCATTGTTGGAGTGTAGAGTTCAAGCACTGTTTTCATCCCCTCCCCCCGCTCCCCGTAAATTAACCTTTTTCACTCCTTACACTTCAATTACATTTTACAAGGAGTAAATAATAAAAATCTTAAATAGTGAATATGTATATTTTATGTGCCTTTACAGAAAGATCTACAGCTGTTTTGTTTCATACAACATTCACAGATATTTTAAAAACATATTTATTTTACAAATACATCATACCAACGATATTAAATATAAAATAAATAAAAATACATACAACACATTTTCATTTGACTAACAAAACATGACACACCTATAAGATTTTACAAAAGAAAATGCTTTTAAAATACCTGTTTTTAAGTAAAATAGTAACATATAAACAAATAAGCGTTAAATGTATCAAATCAAATAATTTAATAATATGCAATTTATGCAAAGCAAGTGTTGTCAGTAAACCAACTGTAACTTTAATACGTATATAACATAAAACAGATTTGGTAATGTTAAACTCTCCAATACCTACTAGAAACATAACCACCAAACTTGATTTAATTTTACAATGGTTTAGACTAGCTTTAAAAGTACGTATACTGATTAAACCAGAAGGCATACAGTACGTCCACCTTAAAATGTCATTGTTACAGGGTTTTCTTTTTACTCTTTTTTAAATCAAACAAAAAACAGAATATGGAATGTTTCAAATTAGCTGAAGTAATGGTAAAAAGATATTAATTCTACGATGTAAATAATTTTATTACCTAGGAAATGCACTATTATATTTTGACTTTTTAATGTTAATATGATCTTAAATAGGTACCAAATGTGTTTCATTCATTCCTTGACCTCACATGGTAAATGTAGATATACATAAATAGTATACATTTGTATAAAAATTATGTACTTAAAGAGTACTGACAACACATGTTAATTTATTGAAACTGTATAAAAAATATTCATTCTCTAATAATAGTTTATGAAGGATACTTATGTAAAATAGATTAACAAAATTAAGTATGAAATTCACATCACAGTTATATTCTATAAAGTAGAAATGAATGGCAAGAGAAGGCTCCATGCATTCCATGGTGCAAAAAGACTGAATCATAATGAGCCTGTTCCATTTTTTGGTCTTCGTTAAAAGCAAGTCATTGAAATATCTATTTGCACTCAAGAAGAGGAGGTGCCAATGAATGGTACACTGAAGTAATTATTAATAGGTTTGGTGAATATTACAAATTAATCTTACTTCGTCTTTTAAATAAAACATACAGCAAAATACACATTATATATTAATACATTTAGTTTGAATATGGCCTATTGGGTTTAACCTATCTATGGAAATCTGAATATGTAACATCGATAAGGTATCTATCTGAAGCACATTATGGGGTATTTTAGTAAATGCTTATAGTTACATAAAACTAACAAAGCATTTTTGGCCCCAAGGTCTGAATGATAACAAATATTGCTATAAATATGCATATATAACATTGACTTGATTGAAATATTCTATAACATCATCGAATGGACACACAGATACTGAAAATGCATGATTTGCAAAAAAGAAAAAATAAAATACATAATAAAAACTACAATTACTTTCATACTACGCATACACATATTCTTAGTTTGAAACATCCGCAATGATAAAGTTACATTATAATGGAATTGCGTACATTTCGGACGCGATTTTGTAAAATATGTTATTTTTAAAAATTCATCAATCACAATTATAAGGACTACAAAAGTATTTACGTACCAAATTCGTTTCACTAATTTAGCTACATTAAAAATTCTTCGAGTAGGTATATTAAAATACTTGTCTATCACACCAGTCTTGATAAAGACTGAAAATACGAAAAAGTCCCCCTAACTAAGTATTTACAATGTTTTTAAAACTTTCACACGCGTAAAGCCTTAAAGCACACTCAACAATTTTTTTTAGTTTGATTCAAACTACACTAATTTACAATATTTACAGATAAATATCCACGTTTTGCAATGTGGTTTGAGGACATCCGCCCCTTCTTTTTGCTCACCGCCACCTCCAACATGACAGGCATATAATTAACAATAAAAATGTAGGAGATGCTGCAGATAACCACACGCCACTATTATATGTCAGTTCTTCATTTTTTACTACTTCGTTAGGATGCTTATCATATTCATCTGAAAATAAATTAATTTCTAAATCATAACTAAAGTAACAAAACTAAAACTAATGAATATTGTTAATGGAAAAATTAGAATACAAGAATTATTCGTAAAAAACAGAGGCAATTAGTTTGTGAAAAAGTATACACAATTAAAAAACGCCAGTGGCATTTTTAACACGGGGATATTGAAAAACATGCTCCAAAATGAAGGTTAAAATGTTCGTTAAAACAGTCAAATTTCCAAAACGTTAATAACACACAAAAAAAAAGAATTATGATGTGGAATTACTGTAAAGCAGACCATCACGATCTAACGTCGTCGTATGACAATTCGAATAGGATTACCGTACGACCCTATTGAAAATCAGATACATACGTACACGATCCAGCGCCATCGTACAATGTCGGGTGTCATTTGTTGTTATGATTTTATTGTAAATAGGTTGTAATGGGCGACACCACTTTGCAGTACAATGGAAAATAATCGTAGATATAAACGTTTTGATTTCGTCTTTGTAAACTAATCTTGTACGCTTGCCGGACTGGCTTGGTTGGACGCGCACACACACGGTCAAAACCATAGGCTTAATATAAGGTCTATGGTCAAAACTCATTCAATTTCATCGCATCCAACACAATTATACTGCAGCAGCCTGATATGTTTGATTTCCATTCATTTCAAACCGGCTGATTTGAAACGCCTATATACGAACAAAAACCTTCCAATTTTGTGGAATCCGAAACAATCGTATGACGGGGTTGGAACGTGTATGGTCAACTTAACAGAAATAAAATTTAAACTACGTTTAACTACATGAGCAAAAATTCATTTCAAAATAAAGCTACCGGGTATCTACAGGACACTACGGTAATCCACACAAGGTAAAATACGGATGCATACAATGTAATATGTGTATTGTATTCAGTCCACGGCCGAGTAAAGTAAAGTTTTACCTTATAAGACAGACTTGGGGAAACTTCTTTGTGCTATATGATAAGGTTTGTAAAAGTATTTTTAGTTCTACAGGGTGCGCACAAAAAAAATTGAATGAAAATATTTTTTCTTACCGAATATCTGAGTCAATTTTTGGATTTTATTTACGTTCAATTCGACTTTTCGGTTATATGGTTTATACAGCTAATATGAATAGTTTTTGTGAAAAAGACAAGTCATGAAAAAAACAGTTAGTATATAAAAAAATTTGATAACGGAACTAGGGTAATGTCGCCAGTAATTGACACTGAACCAATGATTGACAAATTTTAAAAATTCGCGCTAAAACATATCAAGCATTTGAAGTAATACCTTCTGCAAGTACGGAGAGTTGAACAATAGAAAGGGTAGCTTCAGTTGGGATCTGTTTTTAGTTTGTGCCAGACGTTACCACCCAAGAAAAAAGGGATTGTCAAAAACAAGACAATCAAAATACAAAACGAGGTCTCATTAAAAACTTGGCAACAGTATTTTGAGAAGACAATGCTGAAAAAGAAGAAAAGCAAAAGAACATTTAAAAGAGACGAGGAGAAAGAGAACAAAAGAAATTACATAAATTACAAAAATTGAAACCAGCAAAGGTCATTTCCAGTGATAGTGAGTCAGTTGATGTATCAGATATGTCGGCTGAAAGTGACAATGAGACTATTGAAGAAGTGATGGAAAGTTTCAGAAAAGACGAGGAGGAAGAATTGATACAAGAGCGTACCGCAAAGTTATAAATCGGAAAATGGGCCTTGGTTAAATTATTTACATTTTGTTGGTCAAATTACTGGCATAAACGATGATATTTCCACAATTAAATTCTTGAAGATAGAAGCAGATTCTTTCCAGTTCGTGTGGCCCGCGCAGGATGATATTGTAGACGTTAGTGATAGCAATATTTTCAAAATACTCCCTGAGTCCAATCTTGGAAGAAGAGGTGAACGTAATTTTAGTATCCTTTACTGGATACAGTTTAGTTTGAGTTTAAAATGTGTCACTGTGTCAATTACTGGTTTAGATGCCGTCCATTTTTGGATTATATCTGTCAATTACTGGCTGTTCACTCATCTTTTCTTTGACCAAGTATCAATGTTAATTCTGTCAAAGTAAATTCCAGAATTTCATACTAAATAGACTCGTGAATTTGAGGTTTTGTACTAAACTCTCAAATTCTCAAAAACCGTTGGAAAATCAACCATATCACATTATATAGGGTGCCCAACAAGAAAACAAAATATTTTTTTTGCAAACCTGCTTTTTGGGCGCCACCTGATTCACTAAAAACATTTTCAAAACATGTCTCTTCATAAACCCTATCATACGGAAGTTTTTCCTTAAATCCAACCTTAAAACAGCATAAACCTACTTTTATGTATTATGTATTCCATTCTTTAGATAGTGGGCCCTACAATATTTCAAAGACACGATAGCCCATTTTTATTAAATTAACATAAAAAAAAGAATTTTTTTGTGTTTCTTAAATAATAAGTTTCCATAACCATACAGTAAAAACAATTAATAACATTCAAAATAAGTCAAAAAGAATATAGACAAAGAGAAATAGCATTAGATGCACTCATGCAGCAATTGCTTGAAGAGACGTGTATAAATTATTTAAAAATATATAAAATACATACTAATTTTCTTTATAGGCTTCCTTGTAGTTTGAGCTTCCTGCTTCGTAATTATATATGTTGTTGAAGAAGACGTAGTAGAATCAATAGGAGGAAATATAGGCCAACTTAGTGGCGTGGTAGATGATGTTAATAGTTTTAAAGTAGAATTAATCTGCATTACATCTTGTTTACAGCAAACTTTAAAAACGATTTTCATATTGTGCGTAGAGCATCGACCACCAATCCGCCTATGAAGGTCATCCTTTGAAGATGTTGCTAAAAAAAAATTATTTATTTTTGTATAGAAGAAATATAAAATTATAAAAAGTTAAATTCAGGTGTGTTTTGATAATAGCACTGTTCAGATTACTAATTAAATAGTCTTTCGACACATTCTGTTCACATTACACAGTTCTGAGAACACCGTAAAAGAACAGTATACCTTCAATAAAAAAAACGGTGAATTACAGAAATGGTTTGTCTTCCTTAAGTTTTGTAGAAATGTGGAAAAACATTTTTTTATTGGCAAATATGTAAACAAATTTGTATTATAAATCACGTGGTGTTACAAGCAACAGTTACATTAAAGTCTCATTAAAATATGTAATGCAAACAGGCAATTGTTAAAATCGCGATTTTAAATAATAAAAGATGGTTAAATACATTTTGTGCGAAAATAGAAAGTTTGGCTCGTACAGTACGCAAATTTGGTAATGATTCAGAATCTGTCAAGTTTGTGTTTGATTGTAAACCCCTTGTCCAAGGCTATTCTTCTGTGATTCTGAAAAATCGAAATTTGTCAGAGGTTGCCCTTTTGGGACCCAAAGTCTATGAACACATACAAACTGGGAAAACCTAGTTTGGCGGTCTCCGATTTCGAATTAAATGGTTTTCGCTATACTGAACCAATTACTTGCTATTCTCTTCACTTCATCTAGTTGATAACATATTCCATTCGTTGTATCTGCGCTACGTGTCCAGGTCCATCTCTCATTTGCCATTCTGACTATATGACAAACCCTTAACCATTACTACCCGTTCTATGACAGCAGTTATTTTTGTTCTTGGTCTTACATTAGTATTTATTATTCTACATTATCTACTAACTTCTAGCTTCGGCCTTTTGCATTTCTCAGTTTATCAGTTTATTTGTTGAGAGCTTTTGTCACGTATGAATCATTGTTTTGTTTTTATAAATATGTGGACTGGATGTATGAAAGTTTTAAATTTAGTTATTTTAAAAATTGAATACTTGTCTTCGTATATTGAGAATCGTTTGTTCGCTTAAAACTTTTAAACATCAGCTGGATATTGCTGTTTCGGTATACCGAGAGTACAGCGTTATGGTTTGCGAGTTGTTATCGCGTGATGTTTTTTTTTTGTTCATGTGTAAATCTGCGTATCAAAATTTAAGAATTTTTAGGTACCACACTTACACTTATTTCAAAAGAGAAAGAAGATTTTGTGAAAATATCAGTTTAATTGCTTTTGCCGGGTCGTTGTAATCTGTAAACAAAGCATCAAGTTTTGTTCGTACATGTGGTAAACGTAAGTGAGTTTATCTTATCGCTTATATCGTTCCTTGTTTTGTGGACTAGTTAACAACAGTACCGTTGTGAATATGGGATTTAGATATACGATACTGTGTGGTGTGTATGTTTTTCGTATGGTTGCTTATTTCGTGCGGTCGGAAAGAGAGAACATTTTCAATTCATAATTAAGCAGTAGAAGTTCAGTGTACAACCAGAAAAGGTGTAACCCAATACATAAAAAGTTGAGTGGCGGTCGCCGATATTGGAAGGCGTCGGGATCTAGTTAAAGGTAGAAAAGAAGGAAAATTTTATTATATAGTAACGGCTCCTCCTTTGTATGATAAGTGTAGAGTAATTTGAAATCATGACTGGGTTAATATCGATTACGGATAAATGAAAACTCTATCTCGATAATTCGATAATTGGCTAATGAATTGATGACCAAGATAAACAATTTCGTTTACGTGCTTAAAACTCTTGTGGAAATGTAAATTTTAACTTAAGATTTTTGCAAACTTGTTGTGAACTGTAAAGGTAACACGCGATTAGAATTTAAGATGTGTAAGTGCCACGTTAGTGTGCGGTATGCAGAAATCCATGCCGACGTTTGGAATATTGAGTAGACTTGCCGTGAAGGACATTATTTCCGTAAGCACTTTAAACCTTATGTTTTCTATTATTTGTTTGCTAAACGATGATTAATATCGCCATTTTCATAGTGTCTATAATTTGCATTATGCTGTTTTAAATTTCATTGGTTTTATTTTTGATGTTTATCTAATTATGTATTTTATAGTGGCTTTGTTGGAGTGACATATTAACGGGTAACCTGGTTAGTTACCCTTTAATTCGCCGCCTGTTTTTATATGCTCTTATAAAACTG